>CM036905.1:172362668-172549599 GCA_020800305.1 Porphyrio hochstetteri | reverse complement strand
CCTGACCCTCGCTTACCTGGATGGGCATGAACAGCGTGATGACCTGGGTGCAGACAGATGCCAGGGCCAAGCTGACATGAGCCCTCATGCTCACAGCACCCGGCTGCTCCGCTGCCTTTGCAGTGGCCGAGCTCCCTCGTTGCCTTCTGAAGCGCCAGGGCAGCCCCCTGCTCCTCCGGCGGGTCCCGCCTGCTGCCAAGGACAAGAGAGCAAAGAGCTCTGGAGGGAAAAGAAGCTCCAGGCGAGCGCTCTGGGAGCCTCTCGGCGCTGTCCCCCCGCTGCTGAAAGCAATGCTGAGGCAGCGACGGAGGCACGGACAGAGGGTTCAAGGGACTGACAGAGGCAGGGACAGAGGGCGGGAGACAGACAGGTGTGGTTTGGGAAGGAGGGGCTATGGGGCTCAGACGTCTCCTGCCGCAGATCCCTGGGGTTGGCCGTGCCCTGCGGGAAGGGCAGCAGCAGCCCCACTGGGTGCAGCCCGAGTGGGCGCCGGGCAGAGGAGCGGAGAAGGGCCGTGGTGTCCCCAGGCCCTGCTCACTCACCAGCCGACGGGCCGGGTCCGCCTTCGCTGCCGGAGGGGCCGGGCAGTGGGCGCTGCTCTGGGCCAGCCTGCAAGAAAGGCGCTGCGCTCAGCCAGCAGCCCCGCAGCAGAAAGGGCCCCCGGCGAGCTGCCTCGGCCCCTGGCCCTGCGGGACAGGTGGGCACGGCCGAGACGGCAGCCCGAGCGCTGCGGTGCCAGCCGACACGCACCTCTGCCTGGCGCTCGGGCAGCCTCTCCAGGCTGCCGGTGTCCAGCGGCGCGGCCTGCGCAAGGGGAAGAGAGCGGGTGGTGAGGAGCCATGGCCCTGATGCCGGGCTGGAGCCGGCTCTGGGGGCAGGGCGGGGGCAGGAGGGACACTCACGGCTCTGAGGCTCCTCAGCTCCTTCAGCAGGAGCTTGATGGAGGGCAGCTGGGTCACCCGGGCTCCCTGCACTCCTTGCGGTGGCCTGTGCCAGGGGAAGGGGCGGACAAAGAGCAGCGTGAGGCACAAGCCGCCTTTGCCCTCTCTGAGCTGCCCCGAGGCAGCTGGGGGCACCTCTCCCCAGCTCAGGAGCGGTGTTTCCGCATGGTGTGGCTACACCTGGAGCATCCCCCCCAGTGCCGTGCTGGGAGCAGGAGCGGCCCAGGCTGCAGGGCCAGGGCAGGGCTTACCCCTGGAGTGCGCTGAGACAGAGCTCCCTCAGTGCCTGGAAGCTGCAGGAAGAGAGGAGACCCAGCCTGAGTGCCCGCTGCTCCACACCCAACCTGAGCCAGGCAGAGCCATGCGTGGGCTACCCCATGGGGACAGTCCCGGACAAGCGGGACCGAGGCGCTGCCCAGCCCTGGCTGCGTGGTACACGGACACCCGACTCACCGGAAAGTCACGAAGAGGGAGCTGTCAGGCCAGATGAGGACCAGGAAGGTGGTGGCCTGGTCCTCCTGCTCCTCCTCAGCAGCCCCGTTGCCGCATCTCAGCACCTGCAGCTGGCCCAGGGGCAGGCAGAGCTTCGGGCGCGGGGCCCTGCCACGTCTGCAGAGAGAAGTGTCAGGGGGTGGTCTAGTGGTGGCCTGGCCCTGTGGCTCCCCTCCAGCACCTGCCTGCCCCGGGCAGGAGGGGAGGTAGGATACATCCCAAGCTACAGCTCTGTGGAGCAGCTCCTTGCTGTGTCTCTGGGATTCAGACAACAGCCTCAGGAGGATTTCCTCGAGTCAGAACGCTGGAAAGATGCACGGCAGAGACTGCTACACACCTGGGGTCCTCATGCTTCTTGCCCTGCTTGGACCTCCTCCTTCTGGAGAGCTGGCTTTCCACCTTTCTCTTTTTACCAGCTGGTTGCCCGTCACTCCCCTCTTCACAGGTGGGTTTCCTCTTTCCGCACCCTTGTGAAGATCCTGGCAGCCTTTCAGTTCAAGAGCATCATTAGACAGGGAGAGCCATGATCAACACAAACCAGTTCTGCTCTTCATCAAAGCCAGCTCATCTTACCTTCTTTCCTCACCGGAGCTGTTTGGCTGCTGGCTGGCCGGACTGACTGGAGGCACCTGCAATGGAAATGAGCAAGTTAGCAGGTGGCGAGGACCTGCCTGCCCAGCTGCTACCTCAGCTCTGACAGGCAGATCCATCCCTTGGGTGGCTTTGCTCAGCTCAGCTGAGCCAGATCTGGCCGGGGGATGATGGCACCAAGTGTGTCGGCCGACGTGCATCCGCCTGACCCTGCGCTGTGGCAGGCCTGCAGGCTGGCAGTGAGCTGGCTTGTCCCTGCGGCAGCGCTGCCACCCACCTTCTGAGGGGGGAGGCTTTTGCTGTCCCTCTCTTTGTGGCCCTGATGTGCCTCTGCTGCTCCTGCGTTGGGCCCCGGTGCTGGCAACCCGGCCACCTCCTCCTGAAGGAGTTCCTCGTGATGCTCAATGAGGAACTCCAGCAGCTGTGTCACCTGCACACAGCAAAGCAGTGGTTTGCAGCCGGGGGGCTGAAAGGGGCTCACCCAGGAGCCTTTCCCCTGGCTGGGACTGCCGCTGCGCAGAAAGCTGCAGCTGTGGGGGGGCTGCTCTTCCCAGCAGCAGCTCCCCCAGGAGCGTTTGCTGACGACAGGAGGCAGCTGGGCACAGCAGCGCTCGGCTGGGCCCGGAAGGCTGCAGCCGGCTGGGAAACACAGCGTACGTACCTGCCCTGTCACGCGCGCCAGAACGTCCAGGGGCAGCGCGTCCTCCTCGGGTGGGCTGAGGAGGTTGGGCCCCACGCAGATGGCCAGGTTGCGTGCAGTCATCCTGCTGCTGTCCACGTTTCTGCTGATGTTGTGCAGCAGGGACAGCAGGCTCTTGAGGAGCAGGAGGTTGGCCTCGGGCAACTTGCCGGCCACCCTGGCAGAGCACAAAGGCACAGTCAATAAAGATGACCTTGTCGACACCGCTCCCCCAGGCCGATCTCAGCCAAGCCCAGCCTAGGGAAGACTCCCTGGCCACCCCGACTCCACGCTTACTCCTTCAGTGCCGCCAGCTTCTCCTGCCTGCTGGTCTTCTGCAGGGCACTCATCCACTCCTCGTAGAGCTCTGCCACGAGGAGCTTGGAGGGGATACGCCGGAGGAAGTCCTGCAATGCCCAGGGCGCCGGGTGAGGCTTGGAGCACTGCTGCCGGCAGCAGGGGCCGCATCCCCGGCAGCCTGGCTCATGAGCAGGTGCCCATCAGCTCGCACAGAGCCCGGAGCTGCCGGGGGACAGGTCAGCGGGCTTTACCTTCAGGATGACAGCCAGCAGATGCACGGGCTGGCTTCTCAGGTCGACCTCCGCTCCGGTGTCCAGGGCCTCCCTCAGCTCCCGGGTGGAACGCCCGCTCTCCCCCACCCGGAAGATCCCCTCCGTGGATGGCCCCTTCTCCTCCAGGACAGCCAGCAGCTCCTGCAGGGACAGAGGAGGACAGAGGCCGGGCTGGAGACAGGGCCTGGACCAGTCCAAGCTTGTGCAGGGGCAGGAGGCAGGAGGCCGGCTCTGCTTTGGCCGGAGCGGGACACAGGGGTGTCTGGCCGTGGGGGCCGTGGGGAGCAGCCGGCTTTGTCCCCGAGCCCCAGCCGGGCTGCCTCTGCTAGGGACAGCGCCTGTGCGCAGAAGCCAGCGGGACGGGCAGCCCCGGCCAGGCTCGCTTACCTGGATGGGCTGGGGCAGCGTGTCGTCCTGGCTGCAGAGAGTGGCCAGGGGCCGGCCGAAGAGAGCCCCCCTGCTCTCTTCGGCGCCCGGCTGCACCGCTGCCTCTGCAGCGGCCGAGCTCCCTCGCCGCCTTCCGAAGGGCCACGGCAGCCGCCACCTCCTCCGGCGGGTCCCGCCTGCTGCCAAGGACAAGAGATCGAAGAGCCGTGGTGGGACGGGAAGCGCCAGGCGAGAGCACCCGGAGCCTCTCGGCGCTGTCCCCCCGCCGCTGAAAGCAGCGCAGAGGCAGTCCCGGAGGCACGGACAGAGGGTTCGAGGGACGGACAGAGGCAGGGACAGAGGGCGGGAGACAGACAGGTGTGGTTTGGGAAGGAGGGGCCGCGGGGCTCAGGTGTGTCCTGCCACAGAGCCCTGGGACCCGCCGTGCCCTGCGGGAAGGGCAGCAGCGTCCCCACTGGGTGCAGCACGAGTGGGCGCCGGGCAGAGGAGCGGAGAAGGGCCGTGGTGTCCCCGGCCCCTGCTCACTCACCAGCCGACGGGCCGGGTCCGCCTTCGCTGCCGGAGGGGCCGGGCGGTGGGCGCTGCTCTGGGCCAGCCTGCAAGAAATGTGCTGAGCTCAGCCAGCAGCCCCGCAGCAGAAAGGGCCCCCGGCGAGCTGCCTCGGCCCCTGGCCCTGCGGGACAGGCGGGCACGGCCGAGACGGCAGCCCGAGCGCTGCGGTGCCAGCCGACACGCACCTCTGCCTGGCGCTCGAGCAGCCTCTCCAGGCTGCCGGTGTCCAGCGGCGCGGCCTGCGCAAGGGGAAGAGAGCGGGTGGTGAGGAGCCATGGCCCTGATGCCGGGCTGGAGCCGGCTCTGGGGGCAGGGCGGGGGCAGGAGGGACACTCACGGCTCTGCGGCGCCTCAGCTCCTTCAGCAGGAGCTTGATGGAGGGCAGCTGGGTCACCCGGGCTCCCTGCACTCCTTGCGGTGGCCTGTGCCAGGGGAAGGGGCGGACAAAGAGCAGCGTGAGGCACAAGCCGCCTTTGCCCTCTCTGACCTGCCCCAAGGCGGCTGTGGGCACCTCTCCTCAGCTCAGGAGCGGTGTTTCCGCATGGTGGGGCTACACCTGGAGCATCCCCTCCAGTGCCGTGCTGGGAACAGGAGCGGCCCAGGCTGCAGGGCCAGGGCAGGGCTTACCCCTGGAGCGCACTGAACCAGAGTTCCTTCTGTGCCCGGGAGCTGCAGGAAGAGAGGAGACCCAGCCTGAGTGGCCGCTGCTCCCCACCCAGCTGGAGCCAGGCAGAGCCGGGCGTGGGGACAGCCGTGCCCCATGGGGACAGCCCCAGAAGCAGGACGAAGGCCAGTGGAGCAGGTCTGAGGCACTGCCCAGCCCTGGCTGTGTGGGACACTGCCCCCTGACTCACCAGAAAGTGACGATGACGGAGCCGTCGGGCCAGACAAGGACCAGGGAGTTGGTGTCCTGGTCCTCCTGCTCCTCCTCGTTGTCGGCTGCATCCCTGGCTGCCGCGTTGCTGCTGCTCAGCACGTGCAGTTGGCCCAGGGGCAGGCAGAACTTTGGGCGTGGGGTCTTGCCATCTCTGCAGAGAGGAGCATCAGCGAGTGGTCTAGAGGTGGCCCGACCCAGTGGCTCCCCTGCAGCACCTGCCCTGGGCATGGGCATGGGTGCATCCGGCAGCAGGGAGACAGGGGTCTGGGGCTGCCGCTTGGGTATCCCCGCCCTGGGGCCAGGTCTTGGCAGGAAAGAGAGCTGGGCTCTGGGAGTCTTACTTGCACTTGGCAATGACCAAGGTCTCCAAGAAGAGGAGGAGGTCCCTCTTCTTGGTCACACGCCCCTGGGTCACCTGCACGCACTGGCGGAGCAGCGGCTCGCGGGATGGCTGGGCAGGCTGGCACTGCAGCACAGGCTCAGGGTCGTCCCTGCAGAGCCAAAGGTGTGAGGTGTGATAAAGGCAGCTGCTGCTGGTCCTGGCCATGACGGCGTGTCCCAGAGCTGTGGGGGGAGCCTACCTGGGTCTGTGGCGGCAGTTCAGCTGGCCCATCCTGCAGACTCTGGTAGGCACGTGGCCTGGAACACGTTTCTAGGTGTCTGGAACAAGCCTAGCTGTCTAAAGTAACACTGATCACACTGTCACGGTGCTGCTGGGCCAGAGCTCCACTCGCCAGCGCCGCTCTGTGTACCGGCCCAACACGCACTGACGCTGTTGCCAGGGCAGCGCTCGGTAACAAACGGCTTCTGGGTGTCCTGAACCTCCAACTCGGGGCGGGGGGGGAGGGCAGCGCGATGTGTCACCGTTGAGGCAGGGGCTCAGGGGTATCTCCCCCCATAGAATCATGGAATATCCTGAGTTGGAAGGGACCCATAAGGATCATGGAGTCCAACTCCTGGTTCCACACAGGGCCAGCCAAGTCAGAGCGTGGGGCTGAGAGCATTGTCCAAATGCTTCTTCTCCCTGCTATGAAAAAGACAGGGATCTCCTGGAAAGAGTCCAGAGAAGGGCTATGAAGATGATTAAGGGCCTGGAGCATCTCCCCTATGAGGAAAGGCTGAGTGAGCTGGGACTGTTCACCCTAGAGAAAAGAAGACTGAGGGGGCACCTTATTAATGTTTATAAATATCTGAAGTATGGGATGCAGGGGGAAATGGCCAGCCTCTTTTCAGTGGTCTGTGGGGACAGGACAAGGGGCAATAGCTGCAAGTTAGAGCACAGGAAGTTCCGCACCAACACGCGGAGGAACTTTTTCACAGTGAGGGTGACAGAGCCCTGGGACAGGCTGCCCAGGGGGCTGTGGAGTCTCCTTCTCTGGAGATATTCAAGACTCCTCTGGACGCCAACCTGTGTGACCTGTCCTGGGGAACCTGCTTTGGCAGGGGGGTTGGACCCGATGATCTCTCGAGGTCACTTCCAACCCCTACGATTCTGTGATTCTGTGATTTGTTAAAGAAAAGACTGCAAAGGTAGAAGCTCTATGGTTAGGGGTTGGACTCGATGATCTCTTGAGGTCCCTTCCAACCCCTACGATTCTGTGATGTATGCGAAGAAATTTTGCTATAGAAGCAACTATATTCCCATCTGCCCCTGTCTTGCTCCTGTACTGGTTAACCACCATACATTTCAAAGAGAAAACACAACACAAGTTGCACCTCAATCTGCTTGAAGAATGACACTTGCACTCACACCAAGTTAATAGCCCAGTTTGCAATATTTTACATAATTTCTTCCTAACAATATTTTGAGATGTGTGAAATTTAGCAAGGAAGAATCTCACCCAATCAGTTAGAGAGATAGTTGCGCAAGTTAAACTAACGATAAGGCATTGAAAAGTATTCATTCAACAGTCAGGCACATGCCCAGTTTTATCTTGAAAAGTTTAATCTATAATGTACTGTAAGAAAAATATCTCAATCTGGGTACTGTTTTTGTTTCTGCATATTCTATGATCCAGGGTGTTCCTCTTTCTCCCCCGACAATATTAACAAGCCTTCCCTTGTCTGCTACTTTCCAATTTTCTTGTGGTTTTCTTACTCAAGAAGTTCAGCATGGTGAAGGTTTATCCCCAAAGAGAGCAGGTGTTTTATAAAAAACAAAGAAATGAACTAATACTAATAACTTTTGTTGGAAATGCTAATAGCCTGAAATACTCGTCTGCTAAACATTCAAATAGAAAATATGCTAACAGAGCTATCAGGCTTGTTCATTAATTATTCCAAGAATTCCATTTATTTTTAAGGAAGAATATTCCTAACCAAAAATACTTTCTATCTTGTTGAATGCAAAAAAGGGAAATGCATACATTTGGTGAGTCTACAAGACTATGAATGGATAGCAGGTCTAAAACACATGTGTACATGGAAAATACTCTATTTCTCAGAAAATTAAATACTGAACAACTACGCATGACATAAGGATGCTGTGGGAGTTGTTTGATTGTTTGTTTCATGGAAACATGAAAATGCTTTTTTCTCAGACACCCTTCCTTCAATATTGCCGTCTACAAATTTTTTAAAAAGGCCTGTTTCCAGAAAAATTTCAATAAACAGTTTCATTTATGATTGAGCTCTAATTTAGTCCCATTTAGAAAATATGGACTGAGGTTTCAACATGAAGACTGATTTCCTGGAAAAATATTTGGTTTGACTGCATAAAGAACCTAGTTCTAAAGGAGTTAATTCTTAAAGAAAAAATAAAGCTTAAGAAGTTGTAGTTCAGGGTAACACTACATTCCATTCTGCAAAGAGGGACATTAGTCTTTTTAAGAATAATTTACAATAAAGAATGGAATAATATGACAGCAGAACATTTCATCTTAATTACGAAATTTTATTTTGTGTTGCCTCTTCATCCATGTGGCAATGTCATTACGAGGTCCATTCATAGTATCTGTTCCATTACTTATTTTTAAAAAGTTCGAAAGAACAAGTTAACTTTAAACTTGGGGCAGGGGGCATTACATGAATCATAGAATCACGGAGGGTGAGGGGTGCTGAGGGTGCCTCTCTGGCTCAGTGGGGCACAAGGGAAATCTGCTGGCCAGGGCAGAAGTGTTAGCAGTCCCAATCACAAAGAGCTTATCTCCACCAAGCAGATAAGCAGGCACTTCTTTCACTGCAGCGCTGGGAACACGGGGGGGGGGTAGCTCCACCAACGACGTGTTCACCCGCAGCTACAAAGCACAGCACATTTAGGCAATCCTTTAGCTAAAGTCATCGTTCAAAATTGCACAGAATGCTGGCTTCTTCACTTGGCCTTTGCAAGGACTGGCTTTCAGGTACTTCACTTTATTCTTATTCTACCCAAATCATTGGTTAACGTTACGATGCCTTTGAATACAAAGTTACCCATTCCGAAGGGCCTTAACACGCTTTTTATTCTCCTAACTCTTACAAGTTCTCTAAAATACAAATCCTATTCTAAACTAAAATGAAAATAAACTAGTATTTAGTAAAGTAATGATAAAAGTAGGGCGCAGGTGCCTCCTCGTCCCCTCCGCCAAGGTGGTGCTGCACCTAAATTGTGCCCCTCGAGGGCCACGCCTTGGAGCTCATCCAGGGAATCCAAGCAACAGAAACACACCGGCACCTACAAGGACAGAGTTCGAAAATGCTGATGGAACCGGGAAGGCAGGAGCAGGCAGGATTTGGTCCCCCCTTCTTTGGCATGTCCTCTGGCATGACCAGAGAGGACAAAACATGGTGCTTTTGCTGGTTTTTGTCTTCCCTCAAGTCTCTCAGGAGAAGCGTCAGCTTTTTGAGGAGTGACGATATCTCCCTAGCTACAGCTCTGAGGAGCAGCTCCTTGCTGTGTCTCTGGGATTCAGACAACAGGCTCAGGAGGATTTGCTCCAGTCAGAACATTGGAAAGATGCACGGCAGAGACTGCTACACACCTGGGCTCCTCATGCTTCTTGCCCTGCTTGGATTTTTTCCTCCCTTGCAAGGCGTCTCCTGCCAGCCTTCTCCTTTTCTTTTCGGGTTGGCTGTCGCTCCCCTCTTCACAGGTAGATGTTCTTTTTCTTTGTCCTTGCGAAGAGCCAGGCAGCCTTTCCATGCAAGAGGACCATTAGACAAGGAAAGCCATGGTCAACGTGAACCAGTTCTGCTCTTCATCAACCTAAACTGCCTTACCTTGTGTCTGGGAAGGAGCTCTTCACCTGCTGGATTCCAGGAAAGGCTAGAGGCACCTGCAAGTGATCAAGTGCAAATCAGCAGGTGGCAAGGACCTCCCTGCCCAGCTGCTAGCTCAGCTCTGAAAGGCAGATCCATCCCTTGGGTGGGTATGCTCAGCTCAGCTGAGCGCATCTGGCAGAGCGATCCCAGCACCAAGTGCAACAGCCAATGTGCATCAGCCTGACCCTCGCTTACCTGGATGGGCATGAACAGCGTGATGACCTGGGTGCAGACAGATGCCAGGGCCAAGCTGACATGAGCCCTCATGCTCACAGCACCCGGCTGCTCCGCTGCCTCTGCAGCGGCCGAGCTCCCTCGTTGCCTTCTGAAGCGCCAGGGCAGCCCCCTGCTCCTCCGGCGGGTCCCGCCTGCTGCCAAGGACAAGAGAGCAAAGAGCTCTGGAGGGAAAAGAAGCTCCAGGCGAGCGCTCTGGGAGCCTCTCGGCGCTGTCGCCCCGCCGCTGAAAGCAATGCTGAGGCAGCGACGGAGGCACGGACAGAGGGTTCAAGGGACTGACAGAGGCAGGGACAGAGGGCGGGAGACAGACAGGTGTGGTTTGGGAAGGAGGGGCTATGGGGCTCAGACGTCTCCTGCCGCAGATCCCTGGGGTTGGCCGTGCCCTGCGGGAAGGGCAGCAGCAGCCCCACTGGGTGCAGCCCGAGTGGGCGCCGGGCAGAGGAGCGGAGAAGGGCCGTGGTGTCCCCAGGCCCTGCTCACTCACCAGCCGACGGGCCGGGTCCGCCTTCGCTGCCGGAGGGGCCGGGCAGTGGGCGCTGCTCTGGGCCAGCCTGCAAGAAAGGCGCTGCGCTCAGCCAGCAGCCCCACAGCAGAAAGGGCCCCCGGCGAGCTGCCTCGGCCCCTGGCCCTGCGGGACAGGTGGGCACGGCCGAGACGGCAGCCCGAGCGCTGCGGTGCCAGCCGACACGCACCTCTGCCTGGCGCTCGGGCAGCCTCTCCAGGCTGCCGGTGTCCAGCGGCGCGGCCTGCGCAAGGGGAAGAGAGCGGGTGGTGAGGAGCCATGGCCCTGATGCCGGGCTGGAGCCGGCTCTGGGGGCAGGGCGGGGGCAGGAGGGACACTCACGGCTCTGAGGCTCCTCAGCTCCTTCAGCAGGAGCTTGATGGAGGGCAGCTGGGTCACCCGGGCTCCCTGCACTCCTTGCGGTGGCCTGTGCCAGGGGAAGGGGCGGACAAAGAGCAGCGTGAGGCACAAGCCGCCTTTGCCCTCTCTGAGCTGCCCCGAGGCAGCTGGGGGCACCTCTCCCCAGCTCAGGAGCGGTGTTTCCGCATGGTGGGGCTACACCTGGAGCATCCCCCCCAGTGCCGTGCTGGGAGCAGGAGCGGCCCAGGCTGCAGGGCCAGGGCAGGGCTTACCCCTGGAGTGCGCTGAGACAGAGCTCCCTCAGTGCCTGGAAGCTGCAGGAAGAGAGGAGACCCAGCCTGAGTGCCCGCTGCTCCACACCCAACCTGAGCCAGGCAGAGCCATGCGTGGGCTACCCCATGGGGACAGCCCCGGACAAGCGGGACCGAGGCGCTGCCCAGCCCTGGCTGCGTGGTACACGGACACCCGACTCACCGGAAAGTCACGAAGAGGGAGCTGTCAGGCCAGATGAGGACCAGGAAGGTGGTGGCCTGGTCCTCCTGCTCCTCCTCAGCAGCCCCGTTGCCGCATCTCAGCACCTGCAGCTGGCCCAGGGGCAGGCAGAGCTTCGGGCGCGGGGCCCTGCCACGTCTGCAGAGAGAAGTGTCAGGGGGTGGTCTAGTGGTGGCCTGGCCCTGTGGCTCCCCTCCAGCACCTGCCTGCCCCGGGCAGGAGGGGAGGTAGGATACATCCCAAGCTACAGCTCTGTGGAGCAGCTCCTTGCTGTGTCTCTGGGATTCAGACAACAGCCTCAGGAGGATTTCCTCGAGTCAGAACGCTGGAAAGATGCACGGCAGAGACTGCTACACACCTGGGGTCCTCATGCTTCTTGCCCTGCTTGGACCTCCTCCTTCTGGAGAGCTGGCTTTCCACCTTTCTCTTTTTACCAGCTGGTTGCCCGTCACTCCCCTCTTCACAGGTGTGTTTCCTCTTTCCGCACCCTTGTGAAGATCCTGGCAGCCTTTCAGTTCAAGAGCATCATTAGACAGGGAGAGCCATGATCAACACAAACCAGTTCTGCTCTTCATCAAAGCCAGCTCATCTTACCTTCTTTCCTCACCGGAGCTGTTTGGCTGCTGGCTGGCCGGACTGACTGGAGGCACCTGCAATGGAAATGAGCAAGTTAGCAGGTGGCGAGGACCTGCCTGCCCAGCTGCTACCTCAGCTCTGACAGGCAGATCCATCCCTTGGGTGGCTTTGCTCAGCTCAGCTGAGCCAGATCTGGCCGGGGGATGATGGCACCAAGTGTGTCGGCCGACGTGCATCCGCCTGACCCTGCGCTGTGGCAGGCCTGCAGGCTGGCAGTGAGCTGGCTTGTCCCTGCGGCAGCGCTGCCACCCACCTTCTGAGGGGGGAGGCTTTTGCTGTCCCTCTCTTTGTGGCCCTGATGTGCCTCTGCTGCTCCTGCGTTGGGCCCCGGTGCTGGCAACCCGGCCACCTCCTCCTGAAGGAGTTCCTCGTGATGCTCAATGAGGAACTCCAGCAGCTGTGTCACCTGCACACAGCAAAGCAGTGGTTTGCAGCCGGGGGGCTGAAAGGGGCTCACCCAGGAGCCTTTCCCCTGGCTGGGACTGCCGCTGCGCAGAAAGCTGCAGCTGTGGGGGGGCTGCTCTTCCCAGCAGCAGCTCCCCCAGGAGCGTTTGCTGACGACAGGAGGCAGCTGGGCACAGCAGCGCTCGGCTGGGCCCGGAAGGCTGCAGCCGGCTGGGAAACACAGCGTACGTACCTGCCCTGTCACGCGCGCCAGAACGTCCAGGGGCAGCGCGTCCTCCTCGGGTGGGCTGAGGAGGTTGGGCCCCACGCAGATGGCCAGGTTGCGTGCAGTCATCCTGCTGCTGTCCACGTTTCTGCTGATGTTGTGCAGCAGGGACAGCAGGCTCTTGAGGAGCAGGAGGTTGGCCTCGGGCAACTTGCCGGCCACCCTGGCAGAGCACAAAGGCACAGTCAATAAAGATGACCTTGTCGACACCGCTCCCCCAGGCCGATCTCAGCCAAGCCCAGCCTAGGGAAGACTCCCTGGCCACCCCGACTCCACGCTTACTCCTTCAGTGCCGCCAGCTTCTCCTGCCTGCTGGTCTTCTGCAGGGCACTCATCCACTCCTCGTAGAGCTCTGCCACGAGGAGCTTGGAGGGGATACGCCGGAGGAAGTCCTGCAATGCCCAGGGCGCCGGGTGAGGCTTGGAGCACTGCTGCCGGCAGCAGGGGCCGCATCCCCGGCAGCCTGGCTCATGAGCAGGTGCCCATCAGCTCGCACAGAGCCCGGAGCTGCCGGGGGACAGGTCAGCGGGCTTTACCTTCAGGATGACAGCCAGCAGATGCACGGGCTGGCTTCTCAGGTCGACCTCCGCTCCGGTGTCCAGGGCCTCCCTCAGCTCCCGGGTGGAACGCCCGCTCTCCCCCACCCGGAAGATCCCCTCCGTGGATGGCCCCTTCTCCTCCAGGACAGCCAGCAGCTCCTGCAGGGACAGAGGAGGACAGAGGCCGGGCTGGAGACAGGGCCTGGACCAGTCCAAGCTTGTGCAGGGGCAGGAGGCAGGAGGCCGGCTCTGCTTTGGCCGGAGCGGGACACAGGGGTGTCTGGCCGTGGGGGCCGTGGGGAGCAGCCGGCTTTGTCCCCGAGCCCCAGCCGGGCTGCCTCTGCTAGGGACAGCGCCTGTGCGCAGAAGCCAGCGGGACGGGCAGCCCCGGCCAGGCTCGCTTACCTGGATGGGCTGGGGCAGCGTGTCGTCCTGGCTGCAGAGAGTGGCCAGGGGCCGGCCGAAGAGAGCCCCCCTGCTCTCTTCGGCGCCCGGCTGCACCGCTGCCTCTGCAGCGGCCGAGCTCCCTCGCCGCCTTCCGAAGGGCCACGGCAGCCGCCACCTCCTCCGGCGGGTCCCGCCTGCTGCCAAGGACAAGAGATCGAAGAGCCGTGGTGGGACGGGAAGCGCCAGGCGAGAGCACCCGGAGCCTCTCGGCGCTGTCCCCCCGCCGCTGAAAGCAGCGCAGAGGCAGTCCCGGAGGCACGGACAGAGGGTTCGAGGGACGGACAGAGGCAGGGACAGAGGGCGGGAGACAGACAGGTGTGGTTTGGGAAGGAGGGGCCGCGGGGCTCAGGTGTGTCCTGCCACAGAGCCCTGGGACCCGCCGTGCCCTGCGGGAAGGGCAGCAGCGTCCCCACTGGGTGCAGCACGAGTGGGCGCCGGGCAGAGGAGCGGAGAAGGGCCGTGGTGTCCCCGGCCCCTGCTCACTCACCAGCCGACGGGCCGGGTCCGCCTTCGCTGCCGGAGGGGCCGGGCAGTGGGCGCTGCTCTGGGCCAGCCTGCAAGAAATGTGCTGAGCTCAGCCAGCAGCCCCGCAGCAGAAAGGGCCCCCGGCGAGCTGCCTCGGCCCCTGGCCCTGCGGGACAGGCGGGCACGGCCGAGACGGCAGCCCGAGCGCTGCGGTGCCAGCCGACACGCACCTCTGCCTGGCGCTCGAGCAGCCTCTCCAGGCTGCCGGTGTCCAGCGGCGCGGCCTGCGCAAGGGGAAGAGAGCGGGTGGTGAGGAGCCATGGCCCTGATGCCGGGCTGGAGCCGGCTCTGGGGGCAGGGCGGGGGCAGGAGGGACACTCACGGCTCTGCGGCGCCTCAGCTCCTTCAGCAGGAGCTTGATGGAGGGCAGCTGGGTCACCCGGGCTCCCTGCACTCCTTGCGGTGGCCTGTGCCAGGGGAAGGGGCGGACAAAGAGCAGCGTGAGGCACAAGCCGCCTTTGCCCTCTCTGAGCTGCCCCGAGGCAGCTGGGGGCACCTCTCCCCAGCTCAGGAGCGGTGTTTCCGCATGGTGGGGCTACACCTGGAGCATCCCCCCCAGTGCCGTGCTGGGAGCAGGAGCGGCCCAGGCTGCAGGGCCAGGGCAGGGCTTACCCCTGGAGTGCGCTGAGACAGAGCTCCCTCAGTGCCTGGAAGCTGCAGGAAGAGAGGAGACCCAGCCTGAGTGCCCGCTGCTCCACACCCAACCTGAGCCAGGCAGAGCCATGCGTGGGCTACCCCATGGGGACAGCCCCGGACAAGCGGGACCGAGGCGCTGCCCAGCCCTGGCTGCGTGGTACACGGACACCCGACTCACCGGAAAGTCACGAAGAGGGAGCTGTCAGGCCAGATGAGGACCAGGAAGGTGGTGGCCTGGTCCTCCTGCTCCTCCTCAGCAGCCCCGTTGCCGCATCTCAGCACCTGCAGCTGGCCCAGGGGCAGGCAGAGCTTCGGGCGCGGGGCCCTGCCACGTCTGCAGAGAGAAGTGTCAGGGGGTGGTCTAGTGGTGGCCTGGCCCTGTGGCTCCCCTCCAGCACCTGCCTGCCCCGGGCAGGAGGGGAGGTAGGATACATCCCAAGCTACAGCTCTGTGGAGCAGCTCCTTGCTGTGTCTCTGGGATTCAGACAACAGCCTCAGGAGGATTTCCTCGAGTCAGAACGCTGGAAAGATGCACGGCAGAGACTGCTACACACCTGGGGTCCTCATGCTTCTTGCCCTGCTTGGACCTCCTCCTTCTGGAGAGCTGGCTTTCCACCTTTCTCTTTTTACCAGCTGGTTGCCCGTCACTCCCCTCTTCACAGGTGGGTTTCCTCTTTCCGCACCCTTGTGAAGATCCTGGCAGCCTTTCAGTTCAAGAGCATCATTAGACAGGGAGAGCCATGATCAACACAAACCAGTTCTGCTCTTCATCAAAGCCAGCTCATCTTACCTTCTTTCCTCACCGGAGCTGTTTGGCTGCTGGCTGGCCGGACTGACTGGAGGCACCTGCAATGGAAATGAGCAAGTTAGCAGGTGGCGAGGACCTGCCTGCCCAGCTGCTACCTCAGCTCTGACAGGCAGATCCATCCCTTGGGTGGCTTTGCTCAGCTCAGCTGAGCCAGATCTGGCCGGGGGATGATGGCACCAAGTGTGTCGGCCGACGTGCATCCGCCTGACCCTGCGCTGTGGCAGGCCTGCAGGCTGGCAGTGAGCTGGCTTGTCCCTGCGGCAGCGCTGCCACCCACCTTCTGAGGGGGGAGGCTTTTGCTGTCCCTCTCTTTGTGGCCCTGATGTGCCTCTGCTGCTCCTGCGTTGGGCCCCGGTGCTGGCAACCCGGCCACCTCCTCCTGAAGGAGTTCCTCGTGATGCTCAATGAGGAACTCCAGCAGCTGTGTCACCTGCACACAGCAAAGCAGTGGTTTGCAGCCGGGGGGCTGAAAGGGGCTCACCCAGGAGCCTTTCCCCTGGCTGGGACTGCCGCTGCGCAGAAAGCTGCAGCTGTGGGGGGGCTGCTCTTCCCAGCAGCAGCTCCCCCAGGAGCGTTTGCTGACGACAGGAGGCAGCTGGGCACAGCAGCGCTCGGCTGGGCCCGGAAGGCTGCAGCCGGCTGGGAAACACAGCGTACGTACCTGCCCTGTCACGCGCGCCAGAACGTCCAGGGGCAGCGCGTCCTCCTCGGGTGGGCTGAGGAGGTTGGGCCCCACGCAGATGGCCAGGTTGCGTGCAGTCATCCTGCTGCTGTCCACGTTTCTGCTGATGTTGTGCAGCAGGGACAGCAGGCTCTTGAGGAGCAGGAGGTTGGCCTCGGGCAACTTGCCGGCCACCCTGGCAGAGCACAAAGGCACAGTCAATAAAGATGACCTTGTCGACACCGCTCCCCCAGGCCGATCTCAGCCAAGCCCAGCCTAGGGAAGACTCCCTGGCCACCCCGACTCCACGCTTACTCCTTCAGTGCCGCCAGCTTCTCCTGCCTGCTGGTCTTCTGCAGGGCACTCATCCACTCCTCGTAGAGCTCTGCCACGAGGAGCTTGGAGGGGATACGCCGGAGGAAGTCCTGCAATGCCCAGGGCGCCGGGTGAGGCTTGGAGCACTGCTGCCGGCAGCAGGGGCCGCATCCCCGGCAGCCTGGCTCATGAGCAGGTGCCCATCAGCTCGCACAGAGCCCGGAGCTGCCGGGGGACAGGTCAGCGGGCTTTACCTTCAGGATGACAGCCAGCAGATGCACGGGCTGGCTTCTCAGGTCGACCTCCGCTCCGGTGTCCAGGGCCTCCCTCAGCTCCCGGGTGGAACGCCCGCTCTCCCCCACCCGGAAGATCCCCTCCGTGGATGGCCCCTTCTCCTCCAGGACAGCCAGCAGCTCCTGCAGGGACAGAGGAGGACAGAGGCCGGGCTGGAGACAGGGCCTGGACCAGTCCAAGCTTGTGCAGGGGCAGGAGGCAGGAGGCCGGCTCTGCTTTGGCCGGAGCGGGACACAGGGGTGTCTGGCCGTGGGGGCCGTGGGGAGCAGCCGGCTTTGTCCCCGAGCCCCAGCCGGGCTGCCTCTGCTAGGGACAGCGCCTGTGCGCAGAAGCCAGCGGGACGGGCAGCCCCGGCCAGGCTCGCTTACCTGGATGGGCTGGGGCAGCGTGTCGTCCTGGCTGCAGAGAGTGGCCAGGGGCCGGCCGAAGAGAGCCCCCCTGCTCTCTTCGGCGCCCGGCTGCACCGCTGCCTCTGCAGCGGCCGAGCTCCCTCGCCGCCTTCCGAAGGGCCACGGCAGCCGCCACCTCCTCCGGCGGGTCCCGCCTGCTGCCAAGGACAAGAGATCGAAGAGCCGTGGTGGGACGGGAAGCGCCAGGCGAGAGCACCCGGAGCCTCTCGGCGCTGTCCCCCCGCCGCTGAAAGCAGCGCAGAGGCAGTCCCGGAGGCACGGACAGAGGGTTCGAGGGACGGACAGAGGCAGGGACAGAGGGCGGGAGACAGACAGGTGTGGTTTGGGAAGGAGGGGCCGCGGGGCTCAGGTGTGTCCTGCCACAGAGCCCTGGGACCCGCCGTGCCCTGCGGGAAGGGCAGCAGCGTCCCCACTGGGTGCAGCACGAGTGGGCGCCGGGCAGAGGAGCGGAGAAGGGCCGTGGTGTCCCCGGCCCCTGCTCACTCACCAGCCGACGGGCCGGGTCCGCCTTCGCTGCCGGAGGGGCCGGGCAGTGGGCGCTGCTCTGGGCCAGCCTGCAAGAAATGTGCTGAGCTCAGCCAGCAGCCCCGCAGCAGAAAGGGCCCCCGGCGAGCTGCCTCGGCCCCTGGCCCTGCGGGACAGGCGGGCACGGCCGAGACGGCAGCCCGAGCGCTGCGGTGCCAGCCGACACGCACCTCTGCCTGGCGCTCGAGCAGCCTCTCCAGGCTGCCGGTGTCCAGCGGCGCGGCCTGCGCAAGGGGAAGAGAGCGGGTGGTGAGGAGCCATGGCCCTGATGCCGGGCTGGAGCCGGCTCTGGGGGCAGGGCGGGGGCAGGAGGGACACTCACGGCTCTGCGGCGCCTCAGCTCCTTCAGCAGGAGCTTGATGGAGGGCAGCTGGGTCACCCGGGCTCCCTGCACTCCTTGCGGTGGCCTGTGCCAGGGGAAGGGGCGGACAAAGAGCAGCGTGAGGCACAAGCCGCCTTTGCCCTCTCTGACCTGCCCCAAGGCGGCTGTGGGCACCTCTCCTCAGCTCAGGAGCGGTGTTTCCGCATGGTGGGGCTACACCTGGAGCATCCCCTCCAGTGCCGTGCTGGGAACAGGAGCGGCCCAGGCTGCAGGGCCAGGGCAGGGCTTACCCCTGGAGCGCACTGAACCAGAGTTCCTTCTGTGCCCGGGAGCTGCAGGAAGAGAGGAGACCCAGCCTGAGTGGCCGCTGCTCCCCACCCAGCTGGAGCCAGGCAGAGCCGGGCGTGGGGACAGCCGTGCCCCATGGGGACAGCCCCAGAAGCAGGACGAAGGCCAGTGGAGCAGGTCTGAGGCACTGCCCAGCCCTGGCTGTGTGGGACACTGCCCCCTGACTCACCAGAAAGTGACGATGACGGAGCCGTCGGGCCAGACAAGGACCAGGGAGTTGGTGTCCTGGTCCTCCTGCTCCTCCTCGTTGTCGGCTGCATCCCTGGCTGCCGCGTTGCTGCTGCTCAGCACGTGCAGTTGGCCCAGGGGCAGGCAGAACTTTGGGCGTGGGGTCTTGCCATCTCTGCAGAGAGGAGCATCAGCGAGTGGTCTAGAGGTGGCCCGACCCAGTGGCTCCCCTGCAGCACCTGCCCTGGGCATGGGCATGGGTGCATCCGGCAGCAGGGAGACAGGGGTCTGGGGCTGCCGCTTGGGTATCCCCGCCCTGGGGCCAGGTCTTGGCAGGAAAGAGAGCTGGGCTCTGGGAGTCTTACTTGCACTTGGCAATGACCAAGGTCTCCAAGAAGAGGAGGAGGTCCCTCTTCTTGGTCACACGCCCCTGGGTCACCTGCACGCACTGGCGGAGCAGCGGCTCGCGGGATGGCTGGGCAGGCTGGCACTGCAGCACAGGCTCAGGGTCGTCCCTGCAGAGCCAAAGGTGTGAGGTGTGATAAATGTGGCTGCTGCTGGTCCTGGCCATGACGGCGTGTCCCAGAGCTGTGGGGGGAGCCTACCTGGGTCTGTGGCGGCAGTTCAGCTGGCCCATCCTGCAGACTCTGGTAGGCACGTGGCCTGGAACACGTTTCTAGGTGTCTGGAACAAGCCTAGCTGTCTAAAGTAACACTGATCACACTGTCACGGTGCTGCTGGGCCAGAGCTCCACTCGCCAGCGCCGCTCTGTGTACCGGCCCAACACGCACTGACGCTGTTGCCAGGGCAGCGCTCGGTAACAAACGGCTTCTGGGTGTCCTGAACCTCCAACTCGGGGCGGGGGGGGAGGGCAGCGCGATGTGTCACCGTTGAGGCAGGGGCTCAGGGGTATCTCCCCCCATAGAATCATGGAATATCCTGAGTTGGAAGGGACCCATAAGGATCATGGAGTCCAACTCCTGGTTCCACACAGGGCCAGCCAAGTCAGAGCATGTTGCTGAGGGCATTGTCCAGACACTTCTTTACCTCAGGCAAGCTGGGTGCTGTGACCATTTCCCTTCTACTGACCATCTTGTCAGTAAAGAACCTCTTGTCTCAGCTTCATACCGTTCCCTCGGGTTCTATTGCTGGCAGCGAAAGAGAGGAGGTCGGTGCCTGCCCCTTCACTCCCCCTCTTTACGAAGCCATAGACTAATGCTGAGGTCTCTCCTTGTAAGACTTCCCCTCCAGAGCCTTCAGCATCCTCGTTGCCCTCCTCTGGACAGTCTCCAATTTTTTCGTGTCCCTTTTCTACTGTGGTGCCCAAAACTCTGCACATTACTCAAAGTGTGGCCACATGAGAAGGAACTTCTTTACTCTGAGGGTGGCAGAGCACTGGAACAGGCTGCCCAGAGAGGCTGTGGAGTCTCCTTCTCTGGAGATATTCAAAACCCACCCGCATGCTGTCCTGTGCAGCCTGCTCTAGGTGACCCTGCTCTGGCAGGGGGGTTGGACTAGATGATCGCCACAGGTCCCTTCCAGCTCCCATCGCTCTGTGATTCTGTGATTCTGTGAAATCAGAGGGACAACATGGAAACTCAGCTGCGGCAAAGGCACGGGGCCATGTAAGAGTGTCGTCAGTGATGACAACTTGTCTTGTAGAAGCTGCACATTTTGCCTACCTGACCCACAAGCTCACAGTGTGTGGAGCCAGATACTGGCTGGTTAAGTGATAAACACCTGAAATGACACGTAATAGGCTGTAGCAACTTTTCCCCTACTTTGTGTTCTTCCAGTAACTCCTCAAGAGAAGGCCTTCTTGTAGCTTTAAACATGATTTTGGCTGTAGTTCCTTCATTATAACCCATGCAGTTGTCCTCACCATCTTACCCTTGATAGTGTCTTCAGTAACTCCATGTTCTTCCCACATTTTCATATGCAAAATTCGATTACAGAAAATTAGGGGAAGAAATGCTGCTTCTAATTATCATCCTTAGACAATGTGAGATTACTTTTAACCTTCATTTTTATAGCAGCAAACAGGAATAAAAGACTCACTGTCTGAAATCAGCAAGTTGTTCCCTTTCTATGAAATAACATTCTATGTAGTTCTAAGGAACTTTTTTTAAACCAAGCAGGAAAGTCTTCCTGAGGTCAGAGTAGCTCTCTTCAGTAGTAGCAATTGCTTAATACTCAATGTTTTCACCAAGATGGGGAAAACCATAGTGAAGCAGGTTGTCCCACTGCAGCCCATGGATGAAGATGAGGGCATAGATTCCAGCTGTTTTCCCCAAGATGGGGAAAACATGCAGATATTTCAAACAAAAAAGATTTAAAAAGTCAGAACACAGGACAACAATTTCAGAATTATAAAATCCTTCACCTTTCCTGCCCTTTTCCAAATATCTGTGTGTGTCCTTATGGAACTTCTGCATTTTCCTCCTGACACACCACCAGCTAAGAAACGTATCTCACCATTCCTCTTTGCAAAGACGCTCTCATTCTACAGCAATTTTCATCTTGCCTAAGGCCTTGCACTAGCTTGGAGTTTTCTTTTCCAGTTATTATCTTCCTCAACTGGACCTTTACTTTTCCTAAACCTTCTGCAACAGCAGGTACATGTGCACCTCTAGGAACCCTGATGTTGGATTCAGTGATTTACATACTGTGTTAACTTTTTAGCTCTTACCTTCACCTCTTTTTTTTATGAAAAGGCTTCTGGCTGAGACACAGTTCTGTCTCTGTACAGACACGGTGTATCTGAACCTGGGGTAGAGTCCTGGGAACACAGGAATTGCCAAACCATCTCAGCTAACTGCTTTGCCCACTCATTCCTCCTCTCTCTGATCATGACTGACAGCGGGTATGGCTTTAGGTTTGCATGGCAAGGTTTTGGTAGTGGGGAGAAGGGGGCTGCATGGGTGGCTTCTGTGAGAAGCTGCTAGAAGCTTCCCCTAGGTCCGACAGAGCAAATACCAGCTGGCTCAAAGATGGATCTGATGCTGATCAAGGCCGAGCCCATCAGCAGGGTTGGTAGGGCCTCTATGGTAACATATTTAAGAAGGACAAAAACCAAAACGCAAGCAGCCGCTCTTTGCCAGCAGAGAAGGGAGTGAGAAGGTCTAAGAAACTGTGCAGGCACCAAGGCCAGTGAAGAAGGCGGGGTGAAGAAGCACTCCAGGTGCCGGAGGAGAGATTCTGTTGCAGCCTGTGGAGAAGACCACAGTGAAGCAGGTTGTCCCCCTGCAGCCTATGGATGAAGATGAGGGCATAGATTGCAGCTGCAGACCATGGAGGACCCCACGGTGGAGCAGGTGGAGACACCCAAAGGAGGCTCTGACCATGTGGGAAGCCTGTGCTGGAGCAAGCTCCTGGCAAGACCTGTGTCCCCATGGATGAAGATGAGGGCATTGATTCCAGCTGTTTTCCCCAAGATGGGGAAAACATGCAGATATTTCAAACAAAAACTGTTTGTTCAGTAAAATGTTTAACTGAAATTGGTGATGATGGTTAAGTAGTCCCCAAAATATACATGTTTGCAGTATGACAACTGTGTTAATCTGAAGGAATTAAACCCCATTATTCATAACGCTTCTGAGAAATGACTGCTGCTTTGAGCCTGATTTTATATATAAAACACATATTTGTCAATACATACATACATACATATTTAATTACTTTGTCATACACAAAGGAAATGTCTGTAAAAGAGTCTACACATTTTTTGCCATTTAGAAAGCAATATTCATCACAGGGACAGATCTACTAGAAAGATAAAATTAACTTGTCAGCTGTGACAAGACACCTGAGAAAGGGTCTTTCCTTACCGGTTACAGTACCTGATGCCAAGAACAGGAAAATTCAGAGAAAATAACTTTGCAATTTAGCCAAACTCCTAAGTATGAAGTATAAATCAGGACCTCTAAAAAGTTTAACATCTTTCTTTTATGATTGGCTTTCCTGGCCGCCTGGGCACACTTTATCTAGTAAAACTTAATTAAAAACAATTTTCTACTTCTTTTGATAAGATGAGAGGTATTAAGGTTAATAATCTGCTTAAATTACAGTTTGAGTATCCTGATTTTTCCTTTTATCAATCATGACGTTCTACAAGTGGAATGAGCTCTTTCCTTCCTGCCACATGCATTGCTGTAGAGGAAAATCTAACCTCCAGAGTCCTCCTCTTCTTCAATCTTTTCTGATCTCATAAGTTAAAAACTGATATGGTCTTTAGAAAATGTGGAGGTTTCATTTGTTATGTTCTTACCTATTTAGACTACTGACTATCTCATGACAATATGGCTTACCATTCCTTGCAATTAATTTCTTTTCTACTGATAATCTATAGAATTTAAGGGGGTAGGTTTTTTTTTTCTTTAAATAATGTTTTGGGTTTTTTTAAGCTAGTGCATCGTACAGTCAGAAATAGGAGGGTCCAAATCGTATTACTAAAATAAAGAGGGAACCCAGAGTGCACTTAAGTAGTAGATCACTAATTTTCCATAATTGGAATTAAGAATTAACTCATTCTGTTTCCAGACAAGTCCAGCCATATAGATCTGTCCCAGAGGATGTCAGTCCTAAATAGCATTAATGCCAACCACACATAACACTTAAACTCAGCACCACTCAGCAGTAGTAGAAGTAAAATTAACATAGAATAGACACAGGGTTAAGAACTGTTGAGTCCATTATCTGTTAGTGTGCCCACTGGTATTTGGTCACTAATCATTCCTGCAGTAGCCCTGTGTAACACCTTGGCAAA
The DNA here is from genome assembly GCA_020800305.1 of Porphyrio hochstetteri. Classification (NCBI taxonomy): domain Eukaryota; kingdom Metazoa; phylum Chordata; class Aves; order Gruiformes; family Rallidae; genus Porphyrio; species Porphyrio hochstetteri. The sequence goes on along the minus strand of CM036905.1, from coordinate 172,526,609 downwards.
CTTCAGGGTATAAAATGGGCCAGGGAAGTATTGATGAAACCACTTTGCTTTTTGAGTGGAATACAATTAATAATCTAAGTATAAGGGCCAAGTCACATCACGTGACCTAATTTTGGCATATAAAATGGGCCCTGGTTCCTTGTATTTACCTGGTAGACAATGACTGAGAACAGGTAACTGTGTGGGACATAGTTCAGTATTTATTTCTAGTACTTTTTCAGCCTTCATTAGTAGGAAGTATAAAAAAAGTTGCTGGATGTAAAATTACTTGAGTATAGTCTTCCTCAGTACTTCTACTTACTAAACTTATGAAAGGGAGTAAGTTAGTCTCTTAGCCAGTGCTTTTTATTTGTCCAGAAGCACAAATGTTTCATTTGCCAAACCTGCCGCTGACCAAGACTAAGCCCATCAGCGATGGTCACAGCACCTCTGGGAATCACATTTAGGAGAAAAAAAACCCCAAATGCAAACAGCTGCTTTTTGCTACCTGAAAAGGGTTAACGGGGTTGACATAGACAGATTTGGCTCTGACTGTTCTGTGGAAGCTGAACTTTCAACTTTGCATGAACTCTGATAAGACATCAATGTAATGAAAAAATGATGCATGTTATAAAATATCTCCACATCTCATTTTTCAGCATTGTGTTAAAATGTTGTATGGCAGAAGCTTTTAATTTGGTATTAGAAACAAAATGGTAAACTTTGTACTGTTAGCAGCTTGTTTAAGAGGTGGTTGATTTTTTCCTTTTCCTCAGTGTGTAATCTCTGAGCTGCATGACCCCTATTAAAAATAGTTTTAAAAGCCCCTGCATCTTGAGAGTCTGTTTTGCCTTCTGGATCAAAGGCCCAAGCATGTCTACCTGCCATTGTGCACCCAACTCTGGCACAATAAACTTGTTTCTTCTAAAGACCTTTCTTGCCACATCATCTAAGCTCTATGTCTCCTGGTTTGTCAACCAGGTTGCCATCATTCTTGTGTTCAGACCACCAATTCTTCCGATCATGATTTCAAAGAGGTGATTTATAGCCTGAAAGCTTCTCAGCTCCCCAGCAGCATTAGAATATATATGTGCTTTTATGTAGTTAAGTCCCAGCTCTAGGTTTGATCAGCTGAAAAAAAATGTTGTTAAATGCCCATGATGATCTCTCAAGGTCCCTTCCAACCCTTACAATTCTGTGATTTTGTATTGGCAAAGGACTCATGCTCCTAGCTCTTTCCTATACACATACCTCTACTTACCAAAAGCTGGAGTTTAAGTCTGTCTTTCAAGTGGTATAAGATGAACCTCACTCATACAAGATACATTACACAGAGATTTAAATTCTGTGGGGGCGCTGAACACCCTTGAAGTCCCAAGAATTATCACATGCATCTTCTTTTGTACAATACCTCTGTAATGTCTCAAGCAACCCTCTATTTCTGTAAAATATCACTTTTCAGGCTCCCAGAATGTGGTAGTTGGAGGATCTGGCTTGTTGGGCTTTTACCTTCTTTGCTTCTTTGAACACTGCAGTATTGTCATAGATGATGTATAGTTCACAGCTGCAATTGTTCCTGGCTTCAACATGGAAATTTCCACCATTGCAGTAAACACCAAGAGGAAGTCCATTAGGATTTATCTACAAAGCCATGAAAAAAGTGTGACACTAGGTCACAGAATGTCCATACTGCCCAGTATCAAGCACTGTGTTGCTGACATTTTGGATTGAGCTACTTAATATTTTTTCTTTTTTTTTTTTTTTTTCCCTTTGGTAGCGAGGTAGAATGATATCCACCATCTTCCCACAATTAGCCCTCATGGATATGTGTCTTTTCTTCACATCACTGAACAGGAAGTAATTCCTGAAGTTGTTAATTTCTGAGAACCATGGGTTTTCAGTTGCAACACAAGGGTCACTGCAAAAATATGTATGTACATCATAGTCAGTTAATCACTTTTGAAGTATATCCCATAGAAATGTTTTGAAAACAAATGCACAACAAAAGATAGTGAGGTCCTTCAAGTGCTGAAATGCTGGCATTCTAATAGCCATCTGACAGACTCTAAAAAGTATAGATGGAATTAATGAAAAGAGTACTTTAAGTGGATAGTGATGAAAAACATAGTCAAGGTCTGAAAAACAAAAAAACCACAAGTCATATATTAACCTTAAAGATAATGTGGTTTAGAGAAAGGACCAATTATTTTTGTTTACTAAGAAAACACTTTTTGGTTGTGAAACCCTGTTTAAAAAGAAAAAAAGGAGAAAGAAAAAATGTATTTCGAATTACTGCAGATCATTATGCATTTAATACACATTTGGACTTGAAAACTGCAGTTGCATCCACTTCCAATTAATAACTTGCTGAATGGCATTAAAAATGAAACAGCTGCTTTCCTTTGCAAAAAGAATATGTCGTGAAATTTATAGAGGCAGAAGATGTGAGTTCAAAAAACTGAAGTTACAAAAGTCTTTAATATCCTCAATAATATTCAGTTAGCATATTTATGAGTTTAAGACTCATCAGCACTTAAATCATGAAATTTTAAAATGCAGAACACAAAGAAATTAGCTAAAAGGATGAGAGGAAAGTTATTGATATTATTAATAATAGTGATGATGATGATGTTTACGAGCAGGGAAAAGCATAGGAAATGAGGACAAAACACCATGCTGTAATTTGACATAAATAAAAAAACCCCCAAAAAACAGTCTGGATTAAAATGCAAGGATGAGAAGCAAAAACATTTTAATCAAAATGGAAAACTTCAGAAGCTCTGGGTTTTTGGCTGTCAGGAAAGGTTGCTTTTACCTTTTGCACGTAGGATATATATAATCACATTTAATTAATTTTCTGTGTCCTTGATGTACACAATGAAAATTCAAAAGGAAAACTGAAGCCCCATTTTTGCTCACAGAAACTAAATGTCACTTATTATGTTACAGCAGCCACACATTATGGTTTCCTAGAGGAAATAATTACACAAATACAGAATGGGCCAGGTTGCCCAGAGGATGTCAGTCAATCAGAACATGTAAACCCCTCCTTCAGGTTAAGCATGAATCACACACACTGAAGCCTTTGAAAATGCATGCCTACATTCTTAGAATGGTTAAGTGCTTTATTCTATGGGTAATTAGGCTTCCAGTTTTATTTTCCCTCTTTCATTTTCCAGCAACATCAGGCTTGATTCATCTGCTGAAATGTATAGCAGACTTTAAGATGCTGTTGCAACAGGACTGGAAGGGCTTCGGAAAACCCACGCTACCCCCCTGGACTAGGACTGGAGGCCAGATGAGGTACTTGAAGAAATCTCAGAGGGGACTAGACCGCTATGTTCAGGGGACACAGTCAACCTCCACCCTTACTGTCATTCACCTGTGAACACAGATTTACAACCAGCCTTCAGGCACTCGTTTTGTCTTGGCTGCAAACAGACTATGATGGTGCATGCCTTGAGTCACACCTCATGTTGCAGTGAACTGCTACACAATGTCACTGAAACAGGACATAAAAATCTTCTTACTCTCCTGAATTTAATGAACTGTATCCAGGGGACTTTTCTGAGGCTAGGTCAAAAGGTCTTACAGAAAAACAGAGGGAACCCTTGCTAAAAGAGGGATGAATCTCCAACAGCTGTGATCTAAAAGTTACTCACCTCTCCTTGATCATCCAGTCTCCTCCCACGGTTAACAGAGATACAAAGATTCCTGCAAAGGGCAAATAGTCCTGTGTATAAATTTGTCAACTATTTTAAGATAGGTTGAATAAACTTATGTTTGTGTCTCTCTCTTATTGCTTTGTTTTAGACTGACTAAGGTTAATTTATTATTTGCTGTTATCCTCATCTTTACTTACACCAGGGACAAAAAAATAAAATCTTCAAAATGAAATGTGTCTATTGCTGCAGAAATGTGAAGACATCTTTTCTGTCACTGTGCTTACTTTGAGTACCTATACATCTATTGCTCTGACATTTTCACTAATTGTAATTAATGCTTGACTTGATGATTAAATTCCGATCCCACTCTTTTCTTTCTCTAGGAGAGGGTATGAGTGGGTGATTGTTAATATATTAACATCAAAATATTAATTTTCTGGTTTTATTCATTCGTGCAATTCTCACACCTACAAGATAGCAATGATTCAACTCAGCATTGGATTTTAGGATCTTTGTAACAAGCTAAATGAAAGCCCCAGCTTTGCAAAAGGATTTTAAAAACCTTTGACAGAGTCAGTATGGTTGCTTCATTTCCAAGTATCTCCTGTATCACTCTGATAAACTATATTGCCATCAGGGTAAAGACAAAAAAAACCCCTTTCAGCCAGGTGCACTTACTGGTTGAACCTTTGCATATGAGAGGAGGACGGAACAGCAATTAGAGAGACCACTGATACTTACGAATCATAGAAACAGAGCATGCACTCCTAGCAGAGAGGACAAAAATCCAGTGTTTTGAAAAGCACAGTGACCTCTTCACATAGCCTAATTTTTGCTAAGACTTGGTAAAGAACAGATGCTTAAGACTCAGTGTTTAAAAGGTTTAATTTTAATAAATTGTTAACCCTGTGTCTACTCAACAAACTTACATGCAAATATGTAATTTTAATAATTCAAAATGCAAAACTGTGTGGTCCTTGCTCCCACAAAAGACCTCAGGCATTTTATGGACCATGTTAATTATGAAATATTAAGACATGCCAGAAGGTCTGTAAAGTGAAATACAGTGTGTTTATGACAGCAGTCAGATGGCCGAGAGGAAATTAGGACAAGGATCCATGGATCCTGTCAAATTACCATTTGACATAAGAGTAAGATTTTTGAATGCTTGGCACTGCCAAAGACACATTATGCAACTGTTGAGTCCAGATAACAACTAGGCTATTTTCAAGGACAGGAAACCAGATGACCAGACAGAACCAACAAACCCATGGACTAGCAGACACTATTACATAGATATTCAAGGGCATAGTGTTTTCTAAAACAAAGTAATTGATTGGGATTTTTGCATGGGGATTCAGCTTTTTCAGACTGAATGGTCAGTTGCTGTCTGTATGGTTGCAGAAGTCTGTGTTGCAATTGTGTGGTGGTTCAGCTGCAAACAGTGGCTGAGCACCACATACCACTAGCTGACTCCCAGGGGAGAAACAGACAGAGCTTCCATGGGTTGGGATGAGGACAGTTTATGGGTAAAAACACAGTGAAAGGAGAAAAATAACAGCCTGTGGCAAATTTCACTTATAAGCAGTGATAACAGAGTAACTTATTGACCCAACAATAACACAGAGTACTGCACCAACACAAGGACTCACCCAACTTCCCCCTCCCCCCAGCCAAACTCAGACTGTGCTAGAGACACCCACGGGTGCCCCTCCCTGACCAGCCCCTTTTATGGGGAAGTAATGTCAGGTGGTGTGGAAAACAGCTGGGACTAACTCAGCTCACTTGGGCTGGCTGCTTGGGGATGTTAACTCTGGCCTGGCCAAAACCAGGATAAATGGTCAATGTCATCATCAGCATGAGCCTTCTCTGGATATCTCAAATACCCCGTGAAGCCCCACATTAGTCCAAACATTTTTCTGTAGGTATCTGAAAGCTCTCTGTGCAGAGTAACTTATAGATGCATTTTAGATGTCATAGGGTATCCTTCCTGGTTTCAAGATGCAGCTGCACAGATCTCCCATAGATACTGTGTCAGTGATGCCAGCTCTATGGGAATATTTCAAGCATTCTAGGGCAAATATGTATGTTTAGGCATTTTATTTGGTTTCATATATTTATACATCTAAATTTAGTTGTCTGTAGTCCAAAACTGAGAAATACCATGAGAGATTAAACTCTCTGCTCTACCGGTTTCATCTGAACTATTTTTGAACTCTGTGTCAGGATGAAATTAAGCCAGTCCTAAAAATGCTGGTTTTCTTTTGCACTTTAGCACTGAAGATGACCCTGTGGTTTGGCAAACAGAGCATTTAATCTCACAGGTTGCAATTACATGAACAAATGTGGAACTGCTTATGGCAATACACGTATCTTTTACAGACTCTGGAAAAGATAAAAAAAATTTCCAGACTGCCCTGAAGGAAATAATGTTCCAACACTGTAGCAGCATTGTAGCTCAGTGAAAAACCTCATCAGAAAGAAAGCTGAATGTGTTTTAAAGCCCAAGTAATTTCAGTGCCTTGCACTCTCATACCAACAAGTCCCAAGACACGTGTAAGTAGTTTGCAAGCATGCCATCACTAGGACTCCTGTATCCAGGTAGTCTGTGCAGTACTTCTTGCAACAACACAAAGGAGCTGATGTGTCGGGTGTTGAGCCCCTCTCCATACTTCCTGGGTTCCTCCTGGGGACATGATGTTTTTTGGATGTGTCTCATTGTACCCTTTAGGAGCTGACAGTGATTAATCTCTCTATCCTGCCCTACCTCTGTGAGTTGTCAGAGTTTAGTCCTTGTTTCTGTTTCATATATGGCTATTCTGAGCAATTGCAGGTAGCAGTGTGCTAGGATCTTGTTGATCTGCTATTGTAAGTGTTAACAATACATGACATTTTTTATAACCCTTATCCCACTGATATTTTGCCCCCATGTTCTCACATTCACTCTCCAGAAGTACCAATATAAAAAGTTTTTATTGCAATTTTCCACAGCTCTAGAAGATTCACGGGCATTGATTTTCTACTGCACTGTTACATTTTGATACCTGCTAGCAAAAAATGAAAGCCACATTTTATGATTCAAAGGTTTTCTTCTGGTATTTCAGTGGTATAATGTGGTAAAATCTCCACTTTCCCAGCCAAGGATTACCAATGCAGATTACAATTCAGGTCCTTCTGTGCAGTCATTTCATATGAAAATTCCAGTTTGATCAGAACATTATACCGCCCCTCTCTGTTTATATGAATCAGCTGAGATTCATGGTAGGCTTTCCCAATTTTCTCCATCATTCACATTACATTATTGATTTTTACCCATGATGAAGTGGAAAAACAGTTGAGATGAAAGGAAAGCAACACTTGCCATTGAGAGGAAGGACAGAAATTATTCTGTTCAGTGATGGAAAAAATCCATTTATTTCACTTGTAGATAATATTCTGAATGCTCTTTCTGTGATTGTCCTGATCATATTTAGCAAGGACTACTACACTGGATAATTAGAACTCGGACCGTATCTATCATCAAACTTAAAAGAGAACCATGGCTGTTTATTGCAATGGCTCCATAATTAAGTATGATTGTAGATAGTTGCTAGGTGGTTGCTAAGAAAAGGATCAACGGGAACTGTTTACAGGAATACCTGTGAACTAACAGTCCTGGAACACTAAGAACAAACCCACAGCCAGTTTGGCAGTAACTGGGAGTAACTGGGAGTGTACCACCTTGTAACATCTGTGTTTAACTGTATTGAAGGAGCCAGCTTTGGCGTGCTTCATTTGTGGAAATCCACCAAACACCTAGGCATGTTTAAAAACAGTATCTTGATATTGTGTGTGTGAGAATTGGCTTGTTGTACACTAGGTAATGAACCCACTTTTCAGACAAGTCCTGACAGCAAACCTGCTCCAGCATGGGCTCCTCCTTCCACACGTCCACAGCTCCTACCAGGAGCCTGCTTCAGTGTGGGCTTCCCACAGAGTCACAGCCACCTGCTCCAGCGTGGGGTCCTCCATGGGCTGCAGGTGGAATCTCTACTCCCATAATTGCCCATGGACTGAAGGGGGACAGCCTGTTTCACCATGGTCTTTACCATGGGCTGCAGGGGAATCTCACCTGGAGCGCCTCCTCCCCGCCCTTCTTCACTGACGTTGGTGTCTGCCGAGTTGTTTTGCTTATCTTCCTGCTCCTCCCCTGGCTGCAAAAACTGATGCTCACTGGTTTTTTGACCCTTCTTAACTATGTTATCACTGATTGGCTTGTCCTTGGGCAGAGGCAGGTCCTTCTTGGAGCCAGCTGGCATTGGACATAGGAGAAGCTTCTAGCAACTTCTCACAGAAGCCACCCCTATAGCCCTCCCCACTTCCCCGCTACCAAAATCTTGCCACACAAACCCAAATCATTATTAATATAATGTTTTATAATAGGAATCCTGTAAGAGCAGAATCTTACACAAGCATCAGGTGACTTTGTATTAAAAAAAAAAAATCTCCATGAGAATATTTATTTTAAAAAATCGTGTGGATTTTTGCCATGGGTTGCTTGAGATTAGAGAGATTTAGCAGGTGAAAACACAGAATCATAGAATCATAGAATGGTCATGGATTGGAAGGAAACCCAAGGATCATAGAGCTCCAACCCCCCCTGCCACAGGCAGGGCCTCCAACCTCCAGGCCAGGATTTGCACAAGGTTGCCCAGGGCCCCACCCAACCTGGCCTTGAACACCTCCAGGGACAGGGCATCCACCACCTCTCTGGGCAGCCTGTTCCAGCACCTCACCACTCTCTCTGTAAAAAACTTTCCCCTAATAGCTAATCTAACCCTTCCCTCCTTTAGCTTTAAACCATTCCCCCTTGTCCTGCTCTTGTCTACCCTTTTAAAAAGTTGATTCTCCTCCTGTTTATATGCTTCCTTCAGGCACTGGAAGTCCCCCCACAGCCTTTTCTAGGCTGAACAAGCCCAGCTCCCTCAGCCTCTCTTCATAGGGCAGGTGCTCCAGCCCTCTAATCATCCTTGTGGCCCTCCTCTGAACCCTCTCCAACAGTTGCACATCTTTCTTGTATTGGGGCCCCCAGGTCTGGACACAGGACTCCAGATGGGGCGTCACAAGGGCAGAGTAACATGCTTTAAGTCTCCAGCTACCAGATAAGTATGAATTTTGTCTCAAGTTGGTCTGTCATCCGGATTTCATCCTCTTCTTCATCAACACAGATACAAACTGTCAAGATCCTGGAATTAATGGCTTTAGTGCATTTGGTATTAGTCTGAACCCAGCAGCACTACAATTTTAACTATAGGACAAAGTAGACTTTCCTCTTTAAATCTCACATATAGCTTAAATTCCATAGCTCTTGACACAATGCATGAATAAAATTCTCTTTACTGACAGCAAGACCCAGCATGATTCCCTGTGAATGGGGCAGTGTCCCTCTCAGGTGAGCCAGCACACCAGGTTAGCACATAGAACCAGCCCCATGTCAAATCCCACTGGCAGTGTCTGGGTGCCACTGCCATCCCTGCCACTACCTCAAGCCCCAGAGAGCAGCTAAAGGGAACCTGGCTGAAGGGAGAAGTGATGGGTTTTCAGAGCCTTTTGTAAGAATTTGTGGCTAGAGTTGTATCTGGCAGTGGCTTGGCTTTTAGTCTGGCCCAGTCTGGTATAAGCTGTTGCTCATCTCAGGAGCTGGAGAGGTGTGGGATGAGGCAGCCTGGATGGCTGTTCTGGTGCCAGCTCAGACTGTGTGCTGGGGACTGCCAAGAGAGGCAGGAAAGTCAGCAGTATAGTCTCACACACCCTGGACAGGAGAGGCCAGCATGGTGCCCCCAGCCCTCCTGTGGGCACAGGGAGTCTTCCAACCCCCTTGAGCATCCATCACCAGACCTTGCATGGCTACTGGCTCTACCCTGGGTGAATAAAGAAAGAGGTACATTGGGCTGAAGAATCAAACAGGCTGGTGGCAATGACACCAGAAGATATAACCAAGGGCAAATGGATCTATGAGCATCTGGCATAGTGTAGTCTTTCTTCAGGTGAGCCTCTCCTGCCCCTTGGACAAGGAAGATCAAGGATGTCCCTACCCTTCAGGCATTGCTAGTTTATCATTATGTGTATTGAATTTTAGGTGTACAGTATATTAGGTGTACTGCAGCATAGCTCTCTTCCACAGGGTGCGGTCCATCAGGACCAGACTGCTCTAGTGATATCTATCATCATGAAGAACATGTAATACACATGCAGCCAGTGTTTGACAGTGAAAACCGAAGTGCAGGCTTCCCTAAGTGAATGGTATTCATTATAATGTTAAATAACACACCCATAGGTCAAGAAGACCTTTGATCAGCTGAAGACCCTTCCTTCATGTAGGTGCAGAGATCGAAGAGGGTGACATAGCAATTATGACAATTACATGTAAATTGCTAGCGTATCTGTAACTGGGAATGTTATTACCTTGTAACACATGTGTATAAATATAATGAAAATGCTGGCTTCAGGTGTACTTGATTTGTGGCAACACACTGAGCACCCAGGTATGAATAAAAGCAGTATCTCCCCTGTGTGTGGGAATTGGTTTGTTGCACACTGGATAACAAACATCTTTCTCTTTTTGGAGAGCAGGATACTTGTGGTAGAGATGTCAGCTGCAACAGATAAAGATTTTGATCCTTTAGTCTTCTTTGTCTAATTTTTCCTTTGCTTGGTATGGTTTTTTTTCTTTGGTGTAAATAAACTCTAGGGTTTTTTGGTGTTTGTTGGTTTTGGTTCTTTTTCTTTTTTTCTGTGTACTCTTCTGTATATATACAAGTATGGGGATGAGTCTTTTGGGTACAAGTTTTTTGCAAATAACATGATGATGTAAGAAGACACAAAGTGAAAACTGTGTCACCCACCTAAAACTACCTGTCCCTCGAACCCTTCAATATTACACATGCCATGCTTGGCTGATTGTGTCCCTTAAGTCTCCTGTCACAGAGCAAATGGAAATAGATCCTTTCTATCACACAGAGCAAATGTTGCCTCTAGGTACAATGCTGTGACATTTTATGAAAAGACATATTTTTTCAGGATGTCAGATTCTTAGTGATTTATTATCTGAAGTTTTTATTCCCATGTATCCTGTCATCTGTAGAGCTGACTATTATATGTTGATACTTGTTTACCTCAGCGCTGTTTTGTTTACTTAAGATAGAGAAACCTGTATTTACTAACAGTAATAGTGAAAAAACTTAATGTTAATCTACTTATGACATACAAAAGCATTTTCTAATATCTTGACATAGAGAGTATTGGATCTTAACAGATCACAGTGAGCTCATTTACAGTTTAAAAGCAAAGACTTCAGAAATAAATTTTGCAATGATATAGCGAACTCTATTGAAAATAGTTTGGGCACTGCCACATGAATTCTTTGTTTATCTGGGGCACTTGAATGTTGCAACAACTGTGAAAGAATCATGGAATCAAAAGCTTCACAGCAAACTGTTTTCCTTGATGCAAGCTTTAGGCAATGTGATTTATCTCATTCCTTATTTATGAAGCTGCTAAGAACTCTTGGCATGCTTGTAAAAATGGAAATAATAAGTGGGAAAGGGAGTGTTGTGCAGGACTCAATGTAGTATCTGTGTTTTTCCACATATGCCCAAAATAAAATGCCATGAAAGAAATTATGCAATTTTGCCTGGAATCCATCATAGACCACATGTCGGAGCTGTATAGGCCAGGTATGTCTCTGGTTTCTTTCAAGAAAAAAAAAAGTTAGGTTTTGGGGCATTTCAAGCAAATTCCCAGATAGCAGTGTGACTGGCAGTTATAAGTAAAAGTGGTTTTTAGTGTAAGTTTTTGTTTTAAAAATAGGAAGACTTATCTATTAGAATAGCTTGCCTCAAATAAATAATTTCCTTTCTCATAAATTTTGTCCAAGTTACCATTTCTCAATGCTTTCACACCATGCTTTCTCGGTGTGACTGATCAATAAACCCCTACAGTGGAAGGAAGATAGACAAGGACAACATACTCATGAAGCTCAGGGAAAATTGTAGGGAATGACTGACCACAGCTGTTGCAAATAAAGCTGAAATTATCTCAGCACAGAGAGAACCAGGGGTGGCTTTTATTTTAGATCAGTCAGTACAACAGTTAGCTGTGTCACTGTTTGTCCCTGTGTTAACCAAAACATTATAAATGTCTTCCTGACTTAGACCAGTATGATCGTGGAGATAGCATATATGGATTAGTCTAATAGGCAGCATAGAAGATGAACAATCAAAAAGATGGGGGGTGTGTGTGTGGGGTGGTGTGTTGGACTAGATTTCCAGAGGTCCCTTCTAACCCCTAATGTTCTGTAGCAAAAAGAACTTGAAAATAGCTTGTGTTGGTCTAAACAAATATATTCCTTTCCAGATTTTGGGGATACCCAGAAAGGGGTATATTATAGAGTGAGTATATTACAGAGAATGGTAATGAGTATCACATTTATACTGTAACTCAAATATGTATTGCAATTGCTATACTTTGCTAACACCAAAGTGTGCTTCTATTGTGTGTTTAGTAAAGTGCTGTATTGCTAAATCAAAAGCCTATGTAACATTAAATATCTTTAAGTAAGTAAGTTTGGTATTTAATATTGAAACCTCCATGTGAGGAATGTCTAAAAGAATCTGGTATGAGAGTATTAGATTCTGACATTTGGTTCATTGCTATCTGGTCTTTATGTAAAAAGAGTAACCCTGGATTTCTTTCCATGGGAAGGACCTTCATAGAAAGCTTGTCTTCACAGACCATAAAATCTCAAGCCTCTCCAGTATTCTGGCAAAGCTGAGCTGTAATAGAGAAACAGAACACAACAGTTCTAGGAGTCAGTGGCACCGCAAGCATAAGTATTCAACTTAATAGTTACACCATGCAGACGAAAAAGAGGGATTCAGGATTCCTCTCAGGTGCTTGCTTATATATTTCAGATAATGACTGTTTAAAGCATTATCTTTCTGAAGGAAAAGAATAAAAGAGGTTATAAGCACAACCTTATGACATAAAACTATTACTATTGCCTCTTAAATTAAAAAACTTCATGCTGTATTCCCAATGAATAACCACAAGGACTGCTGGAGAGAATAATAGCTCTGACTCTTTATATATAAGCCAGGTGCTTCAGTTTTTAATAACTTTCTAAAGTTACAAAAATAGAATTGTCCTTGAAACCTCTCCTAAGTAAGTCTTCACAGCTTTTTATTTTTTGTAAATAGGTATAGCAAGTTGCCTACCGCTCCTCTGGAGTTTTAATGCATTTAACCATCCTAATACGAATACCACTTCCCAAGGCAGAGAGATACATTTTAATACATAATAATTGAGGACCTGGTTCCTTTACTGGACTTCAGTTCTGAATTCATTATTTATTTATTTATTTGAAATATATAATATTAAAGCCCAGCAGGGCCAAAATAATTTAGGAAAACAATGCTTTAAACTTCTTTGAAGACTATTTTATGCCCAGGAACTAGGAAAACACTTGGGTAGCAGTTAGAATACACTATTTTCAGCAAAATATTTTCTCAATACCTCCTATAGTTCTGTTGTTTTGTTTTTTTTTTTTGTTTGTTTTATTGTGAGATATACTACATATACTTCAAAGACTTATTTTTTTACCTATGTTAGGGTTCAGTTTTCCACTCTGAAGTTTGTTTTACATGTAGCAGTTGTTCCAACTCCATGCAACTCTTTTTTGTATTGTCTTCATTGAACTAGAGAAGTAGAGGTTCTTTAAATGAGACCCTATGCCTTTCTTTCATCTTTATTGCAATTTCTCTTCAAACCAGTATTTCAGCAGTTATTTTTGATTCTCATTATGGGCAGAATAATGAACATGAAAACCTATGGACTCTTAACTGCATAGTGTCTAGGAAACATTATATGACTGAATTTTAATGTTTTATTAACATTTTAACTGTGAGGAATTTGGCAAAACCAAGCAGTTTCAAAGATTCCAAAAACTGAGAAGCTGCAGCATCTTCCTTTTGAAGATGTAAAGACCACTCTGAATAATAGATGAAGGATGGAGGAGTATAATAATGTTGGAAGCCTTTCATCTCTCAGTTCCTATTTCAAAACTAACCTACAACAATATTGAACTTATTGACCAGAATAGTATGCAAAGTGCTTGTTTAAAATATACTATGAACTCGATCCTCTCCTTATCTGGTCTTACAACATCATCATGCTAATAGTTGTTTCACATTATAAGTTATAAAAAATTATTTTCATTAAAATCTCAAAGCAGTCAAAAGTATCTAAGATTAGAAACCAAAATGTTACATTAATTCCAACAGCATATTAACAACAATGACAACAAAAGTAGAGAAAAATAGGGTGATATTTTTCAGGCATGAAAGTAAATATTAGAGGAAAATTTTTTTAAGAAACTTTGTTATTTAAAATATCTCAAACACAAAACCTCTGTAATATGTAACTAATACTGTATTTGGGTGGGGAAAATTCCTTTAAATTCTTAATTTGGACCAGTCTGTTGTGTCAGTTGTGTTTGATGTGATCTTGAGGAGCTGCTGTCAGCTAATGAACTGATGATGTTTTATGTGACAAGAAGACATGTTCCTTTTTTGTCCTTGTCAACTGTGCTAGGTTACCAACCAAAATAATAATGCTTCTATACTGCTAGAAAAGAAGTGACAGAACAGCTGTTGAGCATAAAAGCACAGACTTCCCTGCAACATATGGATAAAACTGTATTGTTCCGTAATATTATATTTGCACCTGAAAATATTCAAATTACATCATGATTCTTATTTTATTTTTACCAGAGTCAGTTTCTCAACAAAATGAATAAATATATTACCTGTCCTTTAGGGATTAAGGAGTCATGTGTCCAGAAAGCTGGAAGAAAGAGTAAAGTTTTCTCTTCTCTAAACATTTTAATTAACATGACATCCTGATAAATACCAGTATGTACGGATATCCACTATTACTTGTTTATCTGATTATTATTCCATTGTGAAAGAATGCTCTCAAGACATGGATGATAAGCTTTACAAATAAAATATGCTCCGGATCTCTAGAAGAGACCCTTTTCACTCTGAATTTCTAAAGGTACCTCTGATGGGACTGACTCACAAAGACTGCTTCCCAGAGAAATGTTAATGACAATTGACCAATATGTGGCAGATGTGCTTTATATAACCTGGTGCATAAGCACAAAATTATCTATTTATCTATGAGTATTCCTTCTTTAGAAAATGTGCTGATACATATCAAGCAGGTGTGAGAAGAAAAACATCAATGTATTCATTCAGATTTGGTTCAGGAAAACATATAACCAGACCCCCTTACTCTGAGTAGTTTTCATTTTGAAAGTCATTGGACAGCATGCTTTCTTCCTGTAATATTACCTCATCCTTAACAGATAGGTAAAGTTAGGAAGAGTAAATTTTCAATTCCTCTCAGAGAAGTTGTAATGCTGCATAGACAAACTAATACAGAATTTTGTCTATGGAAAAGAGTCAGTGGGGAAATTGACTTTTTAACCAGTTGAGAAGGTGATTTTCCATAAAGGACAGACACAGGAGAACTCATCTCTGAAAACATGATAGTAATATATTAAGCAGGACCTATTTGTGTTAATACAGGTACGGTGAATCTCTCAGTATGCTAGAAGGGAAACCTGTTCCTCTGCCCCCTGAGACACAGATAATAGTATCCAAGAGTATTATGAGAACAGGATTCACAATAAATAACTAAGAAAGCAAGAAGTATAAATGTCAAAGGATTCTCTTTAGATTATTCTGAAGAGCAGAAAGAACTAAAATGTAAGAAGAAATCGAAGAGGAAAATTTTCTATTCTTATTCTCTCCAAGGCTGTAAAAATACAGTTTTCTGTATAATTACAGAAGTTAGGTGAATTATTGTTTTTTCAAAATGTTTTATTTACCTCCAGCTAAACATTAGTAAACAGGATGAATAAATTAAGTAGGCCTTTATACCACTAACAATATCAGAAATATTCAATCTTTGTTTCCTACTTTAAAACTATAGTGCTAAAGAAAATTATTTTCTTGGAAAAAAAAAGTATTGTATTCACATTAATCTCTGCTAAATGCATCCATTTAATGTTTAGCCCCAGCTAAACATGTACAATTTACTCATGAATAGGCTATTGCCTTTTAAAATTGTGTAAGTGTAGTCATCCCAGAAAAAACTATTTTATAGTAAAGTACGGATGGGTATCTAATAATTCGTTCCATGGTCTCAGAATACTTTGAATGTTGTATTCTCATACATTATTTATTGATTTATTCATTTGATTCTATTATTGTGAGAGGACATGTTCCATGGGAATTTTGCTTTATACATTAATAATGAAAACAATTAAGCTTCATTTTGCTTGAATGAACTTCATGTTATTGAATCAAGTATTTGTTCTTTTCATATAAACTGAAGTTGGATAGAATTTGTGTAGTCATCCTTTTTTAACTACTGTTAACTGAAAAAAATATTTTTCTTGATTATACTTGCGAGATAAATAGAGATGATTAATAAAGAAACCTGCAAATTCGCTATTTAGCTTTCATCTAAATTTTGATAAGTGTAGGAGCAAAACCAGGAAATGTGCAAGAACAGAATTTGTGAAATAGACATTGGCTACTCATGGTATTTAGTCATGCCCAGAGATATTTTATTTTCCTGACTGTAATGTATGAAAATTATGTAGTACAAAAAGATATTTCATTTTATTAATGCAGGTACTGATTTGCCCTAATAAACCAGGGCAGAAAATTGTGTAATCTTTTGACTGAAGTAGTAACATAGAAACTGACTAATAAACCCACTGTAAAATGTGGCACAGGAATTAGAATTGAAGCAACAGAAATATAAACTGTAAGGAGTGTTGTAGTGTGAAATGCTCTTCAACTTCTCAGAGGCCTCAGGGCAACCCCTTTCCTCTAGGACTTGAGTTCCGTGTCAGTGAAATGTATTTCAGTTTTGATTCACCATTCGTTCAATTTCTTGTTCTTAATCTTATGAGTTCATAACTCCGTCTGCCAAAGGGCTAGACATCTTCTTCAGGACAATTGTTAGTTATTAGTTTGTCATGGGTTATGATAGTTGCTCCTGATTCTACTTTTATCTGAAATAATTATATGCAGCTCGTTTCTATGTGATTCGGCATCTTTAAAGTGTACAGAATATGTGACATAAAAACTGTGACAGAAGGAACTCATTTAAGAGTATGTTATTCCAGATGTGATCTATTGTCCCACATCTGAAACTTGCTAAATGCATAATTAACACTTTGTTGTCTACCAACTGAAGATCATGAAGTGCATTTCACTATTGACTATGTTAAACTTTGCTGATGTGTCAGTTATAAAAATATTATTCCAATGCCTGACAACCCTTTCAGTAAAGAAATATCAGGAAGAAATTCTTTACTGAAAGGGTTGTCAGGCATTGGAATAGGCTGCTTAGGGAGGTGGTGGAGTCACCATCCCTGGAGGTATTTAAAAGGCATGTAGATGAAGTCCTTAAGGACATGATCTAGAGGTGGTTAGGCTATGGTTGGACTCCATGATCTAAAGGGTCTCTTCCAACCCAGGTGATTCTATGTTCTCTTTAACATACATTTGGATAGGTTAAACTATCCATTCTCGCATCTTCTAAAATTGATTTTTAATTTAAGTGTATCCTCTCAACCATTTTAAATGAGTGAACTCACGTAGTCAATGGAAAGAACTAAACTTCTAAGGTATATTTTGTCTGATAAAGCATATGTAGATGTTCTTTATGATTACATGAATGGAACCTAGAAATGTCTGTTTTTTTAATAATGTATGCAAAGGAAACCACAACACTTGAGGGTTAAAACACACTTTTCAAATAATCTTCTAAATCTTGACTCTGTGACTCTATGTAAAAGAATGACAGATGACAGACATCTACAATAAAATAGAGATTATGAGAATGACAGTTCCAGCCTTCAGCTACCTTCCTTGTTTACAGTCACAGAAGCACAGAATATTAAGATTTGGAAGGGACCTAGATAGATATCTAATCCAACCCCCCTGCCAGAGCAGGATCACCTAGACTAAATCACACAGGCAGGCATCCAGTCAGGTTTTGAAGTTTTCCAGAGAAGGAGACTCCACAAGTTCTCTGGGCAGTCTGTCCAGTGCTCCCTCACCCTCACCCTTACTTACAAACAGAGCAATAAAGCAAGCATTTTATTTCAGGTTTTATCCAATCCCAGTTTTAAAATCTCATTGTAAAAATCTGGACCAAATAAAACATCAGCCACGAGCAAAACCCACAATCTAACCACAATCTAACACTTTTGACAACACCTAATGAGATGGATGTCAGAAGGGAGAGGTATCTTACAGAGAGATCTAAACAGGTCAGCAGAGTGGGGTAACAAGAGCACAGGGGCGTTACTAGTAGAGACAGAGATGTGATCATCCCACTTGTCAAGCCACACCTGGAGTACTGTGTCCTGTCCTGGTCCTTACAATTCAAGAAAGATCAGAAAAGACTGGAGAGCGTCCAAAGGAGGGCCACAAAGATGATCAAAGGGCTGGAGAACCTGCCCTGTGAAGAAAGATGGAAGAAGTTTAGGTCTTTTGTCCCTGAGGAAGGCTCAAGGAGAGACCTCATCACAGTATTTAAGTACTTAAAGAGTACTTACAATGATGATGGAGGATCTTCCTTTATAATGAGCCACAAGGAGAAGAAAAGGTAAAATGGGTACAAGTTACACTGCGAAAAGATTCGTCTTGATATAAGAAACTTTGTCACAATGAGAACAACCATACACTGGAACAAGATCCCCAAGGAGGTGGTAGTCTCCAACATGGAGGTTTTCCAGATGCAAATAAACAGGGTACTAGATAATCTAATCTAGGCTCCATTTGCTATGGGACCAGTGTTTAGGGTTTGTGTGGCAAAGTTTTAGAACTGGGAGGGGCTACAGGAGTGGCTTCTGTAAGAAGCAGCCAAAAGCTGCCCCTAGGTCTGATAGAGCCAATGATGATCAGTTCCAAGACACATCCACAGCTAGCCAAGTCCAAGCCAATCAGAATGGTGATAGTGCTTCTGTTATAACACACTTAAGAAGGGAAAAAAAATACAGAACACCAAGCAGCAACTTTTGCCAGGGGAAGGAATGAGAAGATGTGCGAAACTTTGCAGACACCAAGGTCAGTGAAGAAGGAGGGGGAGGAGGTCCTCAAGGCACCAAAGCAGAGATTCCCCTGCAGCCGATGGTAAATGCAATGGTGAAGCAGGCTGTCCCCCTTCAGAGTATGATGGGGAGTAGAGATTCCACCTGCAGCCCATTGAAGACCCCACACTGGAGCAGGCAGAGTCTGTGACTCTGTGGGAAGCCCACACTGGACCTGAAGCTCAGGGAGAAAGGAACCCACAATGAAGAAGGGTTTCTGTCAGGACTTGTGACCTCATCAGGGTCCCACACTGGAGCAGTCTGGTCCTGAAGGTCTGCATCCCATGGAAGACAACCAAGCTGAAGCAGGTCTTGAAGAACTATAGCCCATGGGAAGTACTCACATTGGAGAAGTTGGTGGAGGAGTGTCTCCCATGGGAGGGACCCCATGCTGGAGCAGGGCATGAGTGTGAAGCATGTAGACAAATATATTCACTGAGGAAGAATGTAAATAATTAGCTTTTTCTTTTATGGTCCCTCAGTTTACACTAAAGTGATGCTTCAACAAGAAACTAAATTTTTAAGCTTATTTTCTGAAGGGCACCTATCTTGAAATATAATCAGTTGCAGAATATTGAAAACTGACATAGACATCTAATACCTTGAAATCCTGACCTCAGAACCAAACTAGAAGTGAAGATGCTGGAAGACTAACTACTCTTTTTCTAACTAACTATAAATATATCCTAAATGTTTAGCACAGATGACCATAATACAGATAAATGGCCATAACAGTCATTGTAGGTCACTGTAACCACTGGCAACAGTAGCTGTCACCTCTGTCCTAAGGAACCTTATGCTCAAACAGGAAATTCACATATCAAAGTTATTTTTCAATCATTTTATGTGGTCAAGCAGCAATGAAAAAGAACCTAGACATATGAAACATTACTTTTTTTTTCTAGTAAAACAGAATAATTAAACTTTGTAAATCATATTATATATATTACTTATCATATCTTGTTCAAAACTGGTTCCTAGTTACAAAAGGACAGTAGTCTCTACACTTACTCAATGATTCATTGTTTCAATGGCTATTCAACCTTCAGTTCTCACCTTGCTCTTCTTGGACCTTTTTTCCCCTTCTTTTTCTTTCAAAATTAAGATATTAACTTTGGGTTAAATACACACAAGTGCCTTGGTTACTAAATAGCATAAGCAGTTTCTTTCTACTGACAGTGCATTTGTCTGGTATTGCCTTGGTCTGACCTAGTTTTAGCTTATTTTAACATCTGTCTAGAGGTTACTGTCCATAGTGTAAAAGCTCTGAGAAATGGTGTTTATCACACAGCAAGTAATAGTCTTTTATCTTGATTGAGGCTGGAGGAGACTGTTGTGCAACTTTCAAAATTTAGGTGGGAGTTATGAAGAAGGAATCAGGTTGTGTTAAGAAAACTCATACAGATAAACATAGATGTCACTAAGAATAAAAAAAAATTCCACCATGAGCATCCAACAGTTCCCAGCAGAAGCCTTGGGATAAGTCAACAAACAGCCCCTTGCTCAATTAGTCTTGATGAAGACTAAACATTCAAATCCAGTGCAAAACTGGATGGGTAAGCAGAGCACCAGAGTAAATTAAGATACTGGAGATTGTTGTAATTAATTCTGTGTAGAAATACTCACTCTTCTTTTATGTGTTATTTCAATAATTTGAATTATGGAGGAGTTATGTTTTAACTAGAGTAACAATAAATTCTTAGATCCAGAAATGTAGTCAGTTCATTTTTTGTACATAACAAAATTTTGGGTCTAACATCATAGCATATGCATAGTAATCATTGCTTTGATTAAATTTGCAGTTCTTCATATTGATATGAGAAGAACAAGAAAGAAGAAATTATTCAGCATGGATCCTTATTTAAGTAGAATGAAGCCTACATACAATAAACATCATTACTTTGCCTATATTCAAGTCCAAAGAAATTTCTGTTTCCCTAAAAGTCCTAGGACTAACCGTAACTGTGGTATATTAGAGTCACCAAGTCCCTTCTGGCAGAACTGCAGATCAATATAAATCACTGGCCTTTAAAAACACTCCAATTTAGCCCTGAAGTCTGGTGCAGACTTAATAAAATGTTTCCTCAGTTTTTTCTTTCTAGCATAAATCTTGGCCTTAATTATAGCCAGCAGTACATACATTGTGTAGTTGTCAGAAAGTCTGTGAATTTCAGGAAACCTCCCTACCCCTTAGAGGTCACATGAATATTGAACATTAAAATTAAATATTAAGCTCATATGTATAAATGTAACAGAATCACAGAATCTCAGAGAATCACACAATCACAAGGTTGGAAAAGACCTTTAAGATTATCGAGTCCAACCGTTCCCGTCCTATGCTAAACCATATCCCTAAGTACCTGATCTACCCTTTTTTAAAACACATCAAAGGATGGTGACTCAACCCCCTCCCTGGGCAGCCTGTTCCAGGCCCTGACAACTCTTTCAGTAAAAAAATTTTTCCTAACACCTAATCTGAACCTGGACAGATAGAGGAATTTCCACCCTTAACTACAGATAAATCTCTGATACATAGATTGAATTCTGAATAGTAGAGCAGAAAATAAACTTATGAGCCTTTAGATTTTGACATCTCAGTGCTGCTTTTGATCTTTAGAAATACTGATGTTTCTCCAAGAAAAAAGCAATATATAATGATTCTGTTTAAAGTCTATTATTAATCTTAATCATACCTAAGCATTGGTATGGACCTTTCATGTTTTCAGGTGCCACTTGAATCCAGACATCACTTAGATTTGTTATATAATCCAAACTCTTATATTCTTCTTTTTTAATAATAATAAATAACAATTAAATATTTTTTAAAAGACTCCTATTAACCTCTGATCTGAGTATTAATATTTCTTTTTTAAATAACAATTTCAGGCACCTATGTTTTTTTCTCAGCTCATTTCATTCTTTTCTGACTGTGAAAAAGTCTCCCATGGGACTTTTTGATGAAATTCATTGCAGTTCCTTCTTGAATATCTACCTCCAGTAGTCCAGCTCAAATTTTCATCTTTGCTTTGACCTTGAAATAGTGACTTTTCTCCATCACAGTGTTTCTTCCATACAGAAGGCCTATTGATAGCAGAGAAAAATGCTTAGACTGGTTCATATCCATCATCATTAATTCTCATGACTGCACTGGTAAAAAAGATACTGGAGCTGTGGAGAGTGTTAAATATTCCAGCTCTTTCTGCGAAGAAAGGTACACAAAGAAGGCTTATGTACTTCATGAGTCATCTGGGAGGTCTCAATAAAAAGATCTCTGTCATGCCAGTAACTCTATTTTAGTCCCAAGATCAATGTCTTCTGCTGGAAAGACACCTGCACTGAGGACTGCAACTCACCCTGCTTCTCCTGAAAATGATCTTTTCAAAAGCTGAGTCATGTTCCTGCAAGTCAAATAGTTTGATCCATGCCATTGTCCTTCATGATTACCCTCAGAGAAATCTCATCTTCTTTTGACCGCTTTAGTCCCCAGTTTGAAATTCTATATTGCCATCTTTTTAAGACATTCACCACAGATGCTCTTGTTCTATTGTTAAAGCTGAATGCAAACCCTCTGCAGCAGAGACACAGCACAGCACTGTTTTTTCTGCACTTGCACATTTACTGTATTTCCATTCCTTCCCACCAGTTCAGTGTTAAATTTCTATTTCTGTTCTACCAACAATTCAATCACTTATTTCAAACATGTGATTTTGCACTCCACAGTGAAAAGTTCTCCCTTTCATCGCCTTACATAGAGTAGTCAAGGTTACCATTTCACATACTACAGCAACCTCAATATCTACTTTAGGCTTAGTGTTTTCCTGACAAGACTGTGAATGTGGTTTTCTACTTCTCTCAGTTCATCTTCACATTTCCTGCTACCATAGACAAAGTATCTTCTGGATGACCCACATCCCTAAACTTTCCTTTGAATGGGAGAAAGACATTTCCCTACCTGCTGCGGAGGGGGAAAGTGATCATTTGTAAATCTGATAGGAATCATCTGTAAAATCCCAGCAAGAAGTCTCAGATGACCACAGTCACCATGGTGACATATTGCATATTTGTTTTCAGTTTTGCTTACTATTCCTTCCCACTTTCATAGTCTCTGGCAACAGTGCCGAAGCACCTGGGATTCCCAAAGCTTCATCCAAAAAGGACCTGAGCTGCTCTCATTTTCCATCAAGATGTGACACTCCTTCTCCTAGTCACTACGTTTAGAAATTTTTTTGTCGTGCACAGAGAGGTTCAGCAAGCAAAATGTACATGTCTGCAAAGTAAAAACAAACAAAAACCCTCCCCCTATAATTTATTGGTCAAGACACTAGAGAGACTTCAACAAGCTAGGCAAAACATTGATATTTTTACAATTCTGTGAAGAAATTTTGCTGATCAGTAGTCCTGAACCAGGAGAGGAAAGGTTTCTCCTGCTCCTTAGAATAGGTTGATTATTAATGCTCTTCATCTGCCACCTTCTGAGTCCCTGCTATTTCATTCTTTAATTTATACCTTTTATGTTTGTATTTTCCCTCTTTACTCCTTGAAAAGTTAGTGATCCTTGTTATCAACAGCCTTACCTGTCTGAAAAGTTACCTTTCTAATTTATACCCTAGTGAATTTCTCACAGATATTTCTTATAATCTAACTATCTTCTCAGAAGTCTGATTGAAGGCTGTACATTTGTGCCCCATCTGAGCTGAGCCTTGGATCACGTAGAACAGAACATGTAGGAGGAAATTAAACAGCCTACCTTCATTCTAGTTTTCAGCTTCAATCTTGTTATTTATCCATTCCTTCCTCTTTCTCCTTCCCTCCCTCCATATCTCTCTCTCATAATTTTTCACCCTCTTTCTCTGCTTCTCTTCCCCTGCCCCACTGTACTGGTTTTGGCTGGGATAGAGTGAATTTTCTTCATAGTAGCTAGTATGAGGCTATGTTTTGGAGTTTTGTAGAAAAAGTGTTGATAATACAGAGATCTTTTAGTTATTGCTGAGAAGTGCTTACAAAGACAAAGCCTTTTCTGCTTCTCACTCAGTCCTACCAAGTAGGCCACAGGTGCACAAGAAGCTGGGAGAGGACACAGCTGGGACAGCTGACCTCAATTGACCAAAGGGATATCCCATACCATATGACATTATGCTCAGTATATAAAGCTGGGGGAGTGGAGGAGAAGGGAAAGGGAAATTTGAAGTGATAGTGTTTGTTTTTCTACATAACTCTTATGTGATGTAGCTCTGCTTTCCTCAAGATGACTGAACTGTCTGGTGACAGGAAGTGACCAGTGAATTCCTTGTTTTGCTCTGCTTCTGTCTGTGACTTTTGTTTTACTTACTAAACTATCTTTATCTTGAACCTTGATTTTTTTTCATTTTTAGTCTTCTAATTCTCTCCCCCATCCCACTGAGGAGAGAGAGTGAGCAACTGTGTGGTGCTTAGTTATTAGCTTGGGATAAAACAACTTCAAGGTAAAAGGTGGTGGCAAAGTGAGAAAACCTCAGGTCTTAGCTGAGCCACAGAACTCAACAGGGCTACAACTGCTAACGTTCTCCAAGGTCTCTTTCTGCTGACCCTAAGCTTCTCCTCAGATGCAGCACTAGAAACCTACAGATCAATCAAACCTTGTCACTGAACAATTCTATTATTCTTGCTGATGCTGAAAGCACCACCATCTATTTCAATTGCCTTGCATCTAACTTCTCAATGGCATCATCCTCAAGAGCACCAGGGAAAGGCTATGGCCAAGCCGCTTCACCCTGTTTGTTAACTGTTTTTAGCATGATTCTCAGTGTCTTCAGTCTTCATCTTAACTCAGACATAACTTAAAGTATTAAATATAATGAGACATATTCTGGTTTTTTCAGCAAGAAACAAATCTTGACCATAAACCCATCTTTCTTTCCTTTTGTTCCCTTTATTTACCCTTTATTTATAAAAAAAAACCCCAACCAAACACCAGCATATTTTGTAAGGTTTGCAATTGTGGAGATAGGGAATATTTTCCTGTTTATTATTAGTTCTTTGATTATTAACAGTTCTTCAGTAGTTAATAGCTCTTTTATTTTATTAGTTCTTCAGTGAGTTTGCTTTTTAGAGATAGATAATTCTTGTTTCTCCATAGATTTTTTTTTCATGCTGCAAAGTGACATCTATTTTCAGCTGTCATGTAAAACACCTGTTGTCATGTAATTGATGTTTTCCACAAACTTTGCTATTGCTGCCAAGAAACATTATCAACGTAAAAATATGGATTACACTAAGCTGATTTAGCTTCATTTCATATGGGATTGTGAGCCCAGCTTTTTTAGATATTAATGACCATCCATTCAGATTTTAGTCATTAGTACAGTGGATCTACTCTTTATTATCAGTGCATAAGTACAATATGGAACAATACATGTATACCTGGAGGAAACATTTTCTTTTATCTAATTAAAATGTTATTGATCTTGGTTTAACGTTATATTTAGAGCACATTGATGACTAAATGCTACTATAGACTTAGTTTCATATGCTTTCAAATACAATAACAGGATCTCTTGAAAGTTATTGGACAGATGTAACATCTGAAAAAAACATGTAAAATATCATGTAATTTGTTTGGTTAGTTTACCTACTTATATACAAAAATAGCTTTTTAATAAACTTATAAAGGATTTCTGTAGCAAGTGCTCACTAGGTAAGTGGCAACTGTGGGAAAAAAAAATGATAGATTTCTGAGGTAATGAGATTGATTAATTCAAAGTGTAAGTGAATGTAATCTTGGGAGAAGCCATAGTACTTTGGAGAAGTCAGGGTATACAGGTAGTGACCTATTCATTCTACTGTATAAAAAGTGTCACAATTTCATACTAAGTAACCAAACAAAAAGGATGACAGAAAGGCCAATTCATGCTGGGGGTCGGGGGAGTGGAATGTATTCAACATAGAGAAAGTTTCCTGTACATTTAGCTTCATAATTTCATGCTTGAGATGCCAGTACAGCATGGATAAGAAAAAGAAAAATGATGCTGGATCTAAGTGAAATGCAAAACCTTTTGGACATAAACTCCAACTCCTTTTTTTTTTTCTTCCTTTTAAATAATACAGAACAATTGAAATTAGAAATATGCTTAATGGTGCAGAAACAATTTGAATGCCACCAAAGATAATATACAGTGAACTCCCAGTTTGTCTACTTTATTTCTGACTCAATTTAACTAGCAGACTTCACAAACTGTTTCTTATATCTGAGGTTCTTACAAATCAGAAAGTACATGTGATTTAATGTGGTAAAGGTGGTGAGGCTGAACTTGGTAGTATCAGTAAAATAAGATGTATAATTTTGATGGAGAGAATTAAGATATGGCAGTAGGTAATATACCTCTTAATAAAAAAAGGCCTACTTTAGTCATGTTCAATTAATAAATAGAGGTACGATAAGATCAATGTTGCCCATGATGAGAAAACAAAGATCACTTACCAGTAAGAGTATTTATTATTACTATGTTGCTCATTATGTGTCTATCTGGAATTGCAAAGCTATTCAGTGTGTAGAATGCAGAGTTAAACTACAGCTTTGATGGAACATGTTAATGAACACTTAATCTCTCTGCTGAGCTGTCTATATTGACTTTCAGTTGTCATTGAGATCAATGGCAGTGGTAATAGGGCAATGACCATTTCTTTTGAAAATTAAATGTGTTGACCTGAATGGCATAAAGATATTAACAAATAGCAGTAACAAATATACCACGCAGTAAACCTTGGACTCATGCAGACTCGTGTTCAACGTGAGAATAAAATGGAATAATTTCATAGAATGATACAAAAATGTAATGTATGGGTTTGGTTGGTTTTGTTTTGGTTTTTTTTTCTGATTCGAATAAAAAAGTGCTGATGGAGATTAAGTGTCTGGAAAAGAAAATAGAGATGAAGTATCTGGAGAGGAAAAATGCTTTGTGGAGAAAAGTATAGGAAAATTCACCTTCTTAGATATATAGGCATTATCATACTATTAAATGGTAATATTGTTTCTTACTTCTAATTCTGGTGTTCTTGACTAGTTGACTCTTGTTTTCCAAGGCACTTCTTAATGTACAGTAAAGATACAGATAAAACACCGCAGACTTAAAACTTTACAGCTTAAGATTCCCATAAATAACCAGTAACTCACTTTGGTTTCAGAGAATGAATATTGAGCTGTTAAGACAAGACAAGACTTGACTATCTTTACATTAATTAAAATCAAGAAAATCAGAGTGAAAAATAATTAAAAATCCCAAACCCAAAAGTATAGATTTCTCTGGTGAAAGTCAAGGCTAAATTTTTTAAAAAATTGTTTATGATAGAGTTTAATTTTTGAGAATTTATTGACCAGATTTATCAATAAATCTCAATGAATTATATGCAAGAAGAAAATTCCTAATTAATTACACACAAGGTCTGAACATTACTTTTTCTTTACTTTGAGTGGTTTTTTTTCTTGGTTGAAGAACTGATTGAAACTTTCTGGAGTAAACATGATTATTAGACTTCCTAATGTATTTTTGAAAAATTGAAGGCTATATTACATTTCTGTTTATGTGTAATTATGGATGGAGTGATGTTTTTCAATATGATTTTCCTATATTCCTCTTCAAACTGACAAGTTAACAATAATTTA
Source organism: Porphyrio hochstetteri (assembly GCA_020800305.1). NCBI lineage: Eukaryota > Metazoa > Chordata > Aves > Gruiformes > Rallidae > Porphyrio > Porphyrio hochstetteri. The sequence goes on along the minus strand of CM036905.1, from coordinate 172,499,110 downwards.
TTATAACTAAGGTAGTTATTTTTTTCATTCCCTAAATGGATTTATCTCTTTATATTAAAATACATGAACGTTAATTAAAAAAAAATGGTGAAAGTGAAAAATAGAGAGAAAATCAGGATGAATGTTAACACTTCCATAACTACAGAAAAATTTAATGTCAAATAGAAATTTAATAGCATATATTAGTCTGAGAAAGGACAAAAGAAAAAAAGAGTGAGAAAAAAAAAAAGGGTAAGAAACAAAAATCAATCCTAAAAATATAAAATCAGAAAATAACATCTGTTAAGAAATGCATACTTTAACAATGACTTTTACCAGTATGATGACATTCGTGAAGTATGAAATTTTATAGAACAGTATGAACAAATTAAAATTATCTAAATGTAGAGATGAAAGAAAACTAGTAGTAGAAAAAAAACCATCCAACTAAAAAGGAATATCATCCAATATCTGAAAAGAAGACCTGGAAAAGAAGGTCTCTGCTGATAGAAAGAATCAAGAGAATTTCCAAAACATGTCTCCTCCTGTCTCTGCTAAATAATTGTTTAATCAAAACAGAGGCAAAAAGGCTCGTATTCCATATAGCAAACTATATTCAAGGAAAATTTCTGAATACTCACTCTGGAATATTTAGTAAGTTCAATATTGCTTATTGTCTCCTTTTCTCTGTTCCTTTGTCTTTTCAACAGAAGCCTTCCAGAAGTTATAGCAGTTATAGTGGAAAGTTAAGACAGTTTTATGACCCAGCATTGCCCCATTTACAACTTCAATTAGAAGCAATTTGGAATATGTAAACATTGTTCAAGAGTTTAGAAGTTATTGCCTACCCTTAAAAAGATACTGAGAATAAAGCAAAACTGAGAATGTCTGTTTCTGCTAAGGAGGAAACTAGAGAGTGTTTTGGATACTGTGGTTACATCTGTGTCAGCAGACTAAACTGGCCAAGACATAAACAGGAATGTTAAAATATGATCTCTTGCAGAATTAATTATCACCCATACCAAGAGTGGCAGGGACAAAAGGCTATTTTTGGTAGGCAGATTAGTAAAGGCCAACCTGTTATGGTGAAAGCATTCAATATCGTATCTATAAACCATTCTGTAACAGCTTGTCTCACTTCCAGGAAGTGGTCCAGGACACATCCAGTTTACTACAAAGTACACAGCCTCAGAAGTTAATCAAAACATATTAGTAGAATATGTCTGCAAGGTTTAAGAGAAAAGCTGTTTATCTAAGTTAAAGATGTCAGAGGCAGTTTGAGAGCTCAAGGTCTGGGACACTAAGAATATAAAAGGCTAAAGATATCTCCTCTTCAGACCCTAGAAACCAGCTGAAGGTACCAGTATGTAACTTAGTCATGTTTTGATTGAATCCAGCAGTGAGGACTACATAACCTACCTGTCCAAGCTGTTCCAGCATTTGAACATAATCACAATATATGTTTTTTTAATAAACATTTAAATATAATTTCCTGCATTTCAATTTGTCCTGATTGCCCCTTGACCTGACAGTGGGGAACACTAAGAACAGTCTGACTCTACCTTCCTTTTTCCCTGTCACTGGATATTTATGCAAACTGATATGATGCACACACAGCCCCACTCCACTGCCCAACAAGACTTCTTTTCTCCAGGCTAAATAGTCCCACTTCTCTCAGCCTCAACTTGTATGACAGATGCTCTAATCCCTTACCATGTTAATGGCCCTTCATGGCAATTGTCTGTACATTTTCCTTGTACTGAGGACCCCAGATCTGGGCACAGTGTTCCAGATGTGGTCTCATTGGGACAGAGCAACAGGATCATCTCTCTTAAGCTGCTTGTAGCACTCTACTTACAACAGGGTGATCCTAACCAGAAATACCTCATTGATATATCCTGCTCATAAGCTGACCTTTTCAAAACCTCTCTGACATCAGTGTTTAATACTTGTTCTGTGATAAAATGATAATCCTTTCTAACAGACACTTGTGTCAGTTTCTGGCTTAGATAACAGATGATTGTTATCACTCTACTACGTTTTTCTGGTTTGCCTTATTGATATTATTTTCGCATTTCCTGTGTGATATTCTGTTTCTTGCCTGTGCTGTTTGTGTTTCAATTTCATCAGCAAAATGCTGCATTTTACATTAAGATAACACGCAGAAAACAAGATCATTCTGAAGACCACTGCTTCAAAAGAAAAATGAAACCTATCTTGGTAATATTATTCCAGTCATTTAAAACAATTTTATTTTCATATATCATGTTTTTCTTTACATCATAAAAATCATCCCTTCTTTTTATTTTTCAGTTCAATTAATTTTTACATAGTGATATTTCCACTGTTTTTTCTACTGAAGACATATAAGGTCTGCTGTAGTTTCTTTCTCTGGTGAAGTCATTATCATAATGAAGTATGATTATTCTCCTTTTTCCACTTCATTTTCTCAAAAAACTCTAGGCCTTTACTTTGTCCTCCAATATTTATTAGAAGTCTTATATCACAGAATCACAGAATCACAGAATCACAGAATCGTAGGGGTTGGAAGGGACCTCGAGAGATCATCGGGTCCAACCCCCCTGCCAAAGCAGGCTCCCTAGCACATGTTGCACAGATAGGCGTTCAGACGGGTCTTGAATATCTCCAGAGAAGGAGACTCCACCACCTCCCTGGGCAGCCTGTCCCAGGGCTCTGTCACCCTCACTGTGTAAAAGTTCTCCCGCATGTTGGTGCAGAACTTCCTGTGCTCCAGTTTACAGCCATTGCCCCTTGTCCTGTACCCACAGACCACTGAAAAGGGGCTGGCCATTTCCCCCTGCATCCCATACTTAAGATATTTATAAACATTAATTAGGTCCCCCCTCAGTCTTCTTTTCTCCAGGCTGAACAGCCCCAGCTCACTCAGCCTTTCCTCATAGGGGAGCTGTTCCAGGCCCTTAATCATCTTCGTAGCCCTTCTCTGGACTCTCTCCAGGAGATCCCTGTCCTTTTTATACCAGGGAGCCCAGAACTGGACACAATACTCCGGGTGAGGCCTGACCAGGGCAGAGTAGAGGGGGAGGATCACCTCCTTAGACCTGCTGGCCACACTCTTCCTGATGCATCCCAGGATCCCATTGGCCCTCTTAGCCACCAGGGCACACTGCTGGCTCATGGCCAACCTGTCATCTACCAGGACCCCCAGGTCCTTCTCCACAGAGCTCTTCTCCAGCAGGTCATCCCCCAGCCTGTACTGATACTGATGGTTATTCCTCCCCAGGTGCAAGACTTTACACTTGCTTTTATTAAACCTCATCTGGTTTCTCCCTGCCCAGCTTTCCAGCCTGTCCAGGTCTGGCTGGATGGCAGCGCAGTATTCGGGCGTGTCAGCCACCCCTCCCAGCTTTGTATCATCGGTACTTGCTGAGGGTGGATGCTATTCCCTCATCAAGGTCGTCAATGAAGATATTAAACAGGACTGGACCCAACACCGAGCCCTGGGGAACACCACTAGTCACAGGCCTCCAGTCAGATTCTGCTCCACTGATCACGACCCTCTGAGCCTGGTCTGACAGCCAGTTCTCAACCCACCTCCCTGTCCACTCATCTATCCCATGATCTCTCAGCTTTTCTATCAGGATGTCATGGGAGACAGTATCGAAAGCCTTGCTGAAGTCAAGGTAGATGACATCCACTGCTCTCCCTCCATCCACCCAGCCGGTGATGAGATCATAGAAGGCTATGAGATTGGTCGAGCACGATCTCCCCTTGGTGAATCCATGCTGACTACTCCTCATGACCTTCTTCTCTTCCAGTTGCTTGGTAATGGCATCCAGAACAAGCTGTTCCATAACCTTTCCAGGGACAGAAGTGAGGCTGACTGGCCTATAATTGTTAGGTTCCTCCTTCTTGCCCTTTTTGAAAACTGAAGTGATATTGGCTATCCTCCAATCCTCAGGTACTTCTCCTGTTCTCCAAGAGCTGTCGAAGATGATAGCAAGCGGCTCCGCAATCACTTCCTCCAGCTCCCTCAGCACACGTGGGTGTATCCCATCTGTGCCCATGGATTTGTTTACATTAATCCCTTTGAGCCTCTCCTGGACCACCCCTACCTCAACTAGAGGGAAGCTCTTCATTCCCCAAACACTCCTACTTTCATCCAGGATCTCCGGGTCCCCCAAAGAGGTTTGAAAGACAAAGCAATTACTGCAATCTGTACAAACTGTTTTGAAGCATAGTCACAACAGTACTTTCTTTTTTTTTTTCCCTCAGTAAGATTATTTTGCTGCAAGGACAAATTTTAAATAATTTAATCACTCTCACTTTGAAAATGTTATGTACAACACCTGCCATTCTATTACACAAACTTCATTTGCCTAAGTCAAAAGAGAAAGATAAACAGTGGTTTGGCGTAGGGTAGAATTTGTTACTATGATATTGTATTCAGAAAGTGGTGCAATGTCCCTTTTACAATAAGGAGTTTACATTACTCCTATATCTAACCTGTATTCATATGGCTCACTATGAAAATTCAGACTGGTAAAAAAGCATAGCAGCATAAGTAGGATGCAGTGTATCATCCAGTCTAGTTGATTCCACTTTCTAAATGTTGAAAACAAAAATATATAAGGGTATGGCTTCTTACTATTTTAACCTGCTGTTATTATTGTGTATCTTTTTAGTACATCCATTGTTTCATATTCTTCATTTAACACAAGTTGAATATCAGAAATAATTTCAGTACTGTACAATGAAAGGCATACAGATCTCTTAGACTGAATAATTTTAGCATCCCAGTGTACAAAATCTTGCAACAGACTTTCTGAGAAAATTTATGAGTGAAACAATGAATGTGAAGGAGGCATCCTTTCAGATTTTGGCTGTGACTCCAATTTTTGTACATGGGTAAATAATACTATTGTCATCAAGCATATGAAGACTTGCACCAACTTATTGCAGTAAGTGGATCACAGTATGAAGCAAATAACTTTCAAAAGTCCCTGGAAAAGAACCGTTTTTTTCTTTATTGCTTGAATAGCTGCTGGAAGATATCTATCTAGTATTATGAGTGAGGCTCTTGGATAGTTGAAAGGTAAGCAGTTACTCTAAAGAAAACCAGAGGAAGACAATATTAATGGTACCTTTAAGTAGAAGTATTAATGTTATGCTAACATTTTATGTTAAGGCGTATTATCTCTGCAGTAATTTTCAGTGTAGAGCCAGTTAATATTCTAAAAGACTGGGAAAATTATGTAATAGTAAGAAGCTTTTACTTTAAAAATATTGTAAGAATAGTTTTATTACTTGTTAAATTACTTGTTTTCTTTGTATAAAAACCATATATTCATATAATGACTCATAGCTGTGTTATCTCTTGATCACAAGGGGAGTGAAAACAACCCAGCAAATATGCTACATGTCAAAAAAGCAACTAAGATTTTTATGATAACATTTTCTGAAAAGTCTTAAACAGGCAATAATTTTCTGTACTTTTCTAAACATGGATTAAGAAAGAGAATTGATAACTGTTTTACCTATTTTATCTTAGTTTTGCATAAGAACTACTTTCTCAATTTAGTGTGGGAAAAGGTGCATTTAAAAAACCAAAATAAAACAAAAGCTTAGTTTTGGCAGGTGTTTTGGGTTTTTTTGGTTTTTTGGTTTTTTTTAAGAAAACAGTTTATACAGTTACATGAATAATGAGATACTCTTGTAAATGCACATAAAGACCAACATTAATATCTTTGCACAAATCTAAATAATTCTCTCTTGTTGCATATATCTTTCCATATATTTATTCTTCCATGGTTCAGAGCTGACTAGTATTATCCACCAGAAATGAAAGAGGAATTTTAAAAGCATTGGACATGCTAACGAATGTATTTTAAGTCCTCATTGTAATAACAAGACTGAGTGAATGTATAGTTGAATTTCATATGTTCTTTTATAGCTTTTCACTGAGACTGTCAGACCAAAGGTGTACAATGTTCGTATTCCCAAGTTTATAATCACTGGACGCAGGTGAAATAACAGATTTAATCATTCACTATCTTCAACTTGACTTGAAAAAGAACAAGAATGTATTTCATAAAAAGTCCATATCAATCTATTCATAAACTCATTTAAGTCATGCTTATCACATCAAAGCATCCCTTAAACAAATATAAAAAACCCTCTCATGCTATGAACTATGCCAAATAGTTCTCCTCTAAAAAGTATATTTAATAGCATGAAGAGTAGAGTATCTGACCAAAATTATGTATTTTATTGTCAAGTAGATTTGACTCATGTACTAATGTTTTCTTTTTAGTCTTTAACACCATCTGTATGCAGTGAAGAATGTGCTAAACATTGTCAAAATACACCATATTTTGTTGCAAAAGGTGATTTTACAGTATTTATTTATCTGTTGTTTCTAAGTATCTATTATTTGGCAGAAAACAAATGCAGGATTCTTCCAAGATAAATTTTATAAATGTGTCAATATAATCACGGTTTCTGCTCTTAAGTTTCAAAACACACAGATGGAAAAATACTTCTAATGAATGGTTTAGATGAAATATTGAGTTAAGGGTGAAGTAAAAAAAATTATATTTTTTTCTCCTTTTATTCAGTAACCTTAAAGAACTGAATAAAAAAAATACACTCATATTAAAATTTATAATTCTGCAAAGTAGAAAATAATGTACTTGATGAAAGACTTGAAATAAAATGTCCAGATCTATTCGGTGTTCATCAAGGATTTTTTTCAGCTGCTGAGCTATAACTCTTCTTTTGGAAACTATGGATTTTATGAAATATCTTATATAAATATTTTCAATTGTATTTGAACGTTTATCTTCCAAGAAACCAGCACAGCTGTTCCTTGGATCATCACTGTTCTGGTTTTGTCCAGGATAGAGTTAATTTCTTGCTAGCAGTTGGTGTAATGGTGTTTGGGAGTTAGGATGAGACCAGTGCTGATAGCACCCTGATGTTTTCAGTTATTGCCAAGGAGTCAGGGACCTTTCAGTTGTTCATACAGCCCTGCTAATGAGAAGGCAGGTGGTACCCAGGAAGCCGGGAGGGGACACAGCCAGGGCAGGTGACCCAAACTGACCAAAAAGGGAATTCTATGCCAATTACGTCATGCTCGGGGTAAAAGTGGGGCTGGTGGGGGGAGGAGTGCACAGATGCAGGACATGCAGTATTTTGGGACAGTCCGGTTTCGTGACATCTCTGAGCTGTACAACCTGAGTTGCGCAGTTTGGTGAGAAACTGCATTGTGTATCACCAGTTTCATATATTTTTTGCTATTAAAGTCCTATTATTGCTATTTCTCTCTGCTGTCCTAGTAAACTATCCTTATCCCAACACACAAGGTTTGCCTTTGGTTTCTTTTTCCTTTTCCCCTTACCTTTCCCCCACCCAGCACGAGCAGCTGTGTGGTGCTCAGCTCTCAGCTGGGGGCAGAACCACGACAATCTCCAAGGTCATCTGTCATTCCAATTTCCCTCTACACAGCACTAAGAGCTCCCAAATGGGAACATTATTTCAAATTATACATGATGACTTTCTCCATGGATTAGAGATATGATGAAATTTCAAAGAAACAGTGGAAAAGGACCATGGAACTTATTTCTTAACTGGGCAAGGCTTTACTTGCTACAGTATTGCACACTGTGTATAAAATTTTCTGATTTTGTGACCTATTTTCCCATTTTCCAACTAAAAAAGATAGTGTATGTGATAGTCACTCTGTATGTGGAGGGATGAAGGAGAGAAAAGAAGAGCAGGGACATTACTGAATGGCTGCAATGTTTTTCATGAAGAAAGAAAAGGATATTAATATTACTAATTCAGCAGTTTTTAAAATAGCATTGGAATGTTGTAGGAAGGAAAAAAATGCTTACTATTGTCTTGTAAATTTAATAGGGCAAATCTACAAGATAAATTGAGGAAGTTACTCAAGATGTATTCAAAAATACATATCAAAGAAAAAAAATCTGATCTCTTAATTTCTTGCGGGAAATATCCGTACTTTAAAAATGTGATATTTCCTCTATTTTATCTTCTAGCATGCCTGCATTGGAATTATATTCTTCAATTAACTTTTAAACAAAAAACTTATTTTGATTTCAGAGAGAAGAAAAGAAACACTGAAACATTTCAAAGAAACCATGAGCACTGAGCCTCCAATTAATTCTATGCAACTATTGAAGTGGAGGTCTGGAAATAGGGTCAAACTCATTCAACTTTCTTGCAGACTGCCCTGTCTACCATGCAGGGGTTTAGACTTTATATAAATTAGGTTTGCCTACGTTTGCTTAATGACATTGCACATGAAGAATTGTATAGCTGATTTTATCTTCTGGATGTTAATGCAGCTTTTGCTTTAGATATTGAAACAGATACAGAAATATGCTAGAAGGATGATAGTCTAAACAAAGCAAAACCAAACATGGCAGCTTTTAAGTAGTAAAATTTAAAAAAAAAGGTAAAAAGAAATCTCTGTACTGCATGGTGTTATGTTGAAACAGACCTGTGAGGCATAAAATTATTTTTTTCCATACGATATGGAAATCAGTCTCCCATGGCTGCATAAAGACTGAAGACTTTTATCCTACTCTATCTTGTAAGACAACACATCAAAGTGCCTGCCAAGAAAAGGATTCAACGATATATCGCTAACAGACGACTATGCTTTTTTATGATGTAGCTATATATGCCCTGCAGTATGGATTTGGGTTTTTCAGTGAATAACTCTGTGATAATCTTAAGAGGGAGACAGTTTACATAAAAATCAGTACATTGGATCACTGGAGCAGATCTTTTTTATTACTCCAGTCTACTGCTTTCACCCTGGCCACTTAGGAAGTGGGAGAAAGAGTGAGAAGGGGAGAAACAGAACAGACTAGTGCCCAGGTAGCATTGATTAAAAAAAAAACCAACCCAACAACAAAAAAATCTGTCTCTCTAAAATTCCAGAAACTGCTAGACCTCTTTCTACCTTGTATTTCCAGGAGGAAATGACTGCACACATTTGCCACTGCAGTTTAATTCCAGCAATCTTTATAACAGAATGAAAAATTGCTTGCTCTGGCTCTCTATTCATGCAATTACTCTTGCTTCCTTACTCTTTTCCTACAGTATAAAGGTGAAGATTTTTAATACTTTTTGTCCACTGGCATTCTGATTCTTCCTGCTTTTTTATCATTAGTATTCAGATTTTACCAATTTCTTTTTTTTTTTTTTCTTATCTATATGCATATTAGCATAAAATAGCAACAGTCACAGGAAAGTGGAAACAAAGGTGACTGATTCCAACATGTCAGGGACATTCTGGCCCTCTCAGAGAGACCCGCCTTGCCACTGCCAGGGCCATGGTGTGAGAAGTAGAGGAGGGGAAATTAGAGATATAATAATAACTCATTGGGATCCACAGCTCACTAGTTAATTAAGAAAAAAAGATGTCTCCAGGAGTTGTCCTGGCTGATTAGTAGACATGATATTTAAGATCCAAACAACTAAAATATTTGATGAAATTACTCAACAAGTAACATCTCTTCAAAGTATTCTTCAGACTCCTACCATGAACCTAGCGTCTCAAGGAAGAAAATATACTTTCCCAAGATAAAAGTCATAATAACACTTGAATCACATCTGTCTTTTTAGTAGATAGCTCTTTTTTTGATAATTTTTGTAAATTTGAGATCAGTCTTATCACTTCAAAAATATTGAAGCCATATCTGTTGCCTTCTTGGATCAGTGAAGATGGCTTCAGAACTGAGAAAAAGGATACCAAAATATCTAAAGCACTAAAATAAAACTTTGTCATAGAAAGAACACTCAAACACAAAGAAACCTTAGCCATCCTCTGGAGTACCTGTCCATGTCTGAACCCTGGAGTCAGAAGAGTTTTGCAGCTCCCAGGTCTGAAGCAACCTGGGCCACAAGCTGTCCAGAGGCCAGAGTGAACCTTGTGCAAGTTCAGAGCCTCAGCATGCTCTTGTGGGGTTGCAGGGCCAGCCACAGGATAGCCTGAGAGGCAGATCTAGGACCTTTACAGTATAACAGCTTGTGAGGGGAAGCACAAGAGAGTAAGAAACATGACTGTCACAATGTCAACTGTCTCCAGTACTATTTGCTTATGATTTTGTTTATGACAGTCAAGCTGTTTCAGGTTAGAGATAATGAAGAGAGCTCACAAAAAATAAAAATATTGCATAGGAAAAACATCTCAGAATGATTAATGTAATTATAAAATGGTAACGCTAGAATTAATGTTGGAGAAAGTCACTCTGATAATCCTGTGTTTATCTGTTTCACTCCCAGGCAGAGCAGCATTGGTGAAATCAAAAAGAAAAAAGGAAAAAAAGACCCACAACATTGCACTTACCAGCCAGCATAACTGTCATTATCTCTTTGCAATAAGGGATCCAGAAAGTTATAGCAGCTAGAATCTCATCTTTTCTGAAATTGGCAGCCTGCATGTTTTTTGACAGAATCTGAGGTGAACTCTCAGCATCAGTGGTGGGAAGGAGGTTGGTTCATGTCTACAAACAGTCTTGAGAGGACATAGAAAAGGTACATGTGGAATTTTCTTCTGTGGAGCTAGAAATTGGGAAGACTCCAATACCCACACCACTTGGCCTTGGAGAGACTCTGAGAACAAGTTACTGCAACAGGATTGGATGCAATTTGAACACTGCGTGTATTGGAGAAGGGAAAAGATATGGGGTCTGGGTTCTTAATAAAGTGCTAGTCCAGTTCTGCTTGAGCTCTGCTTTTATCCATTCCAGCAAGCTTTAGGCACCTGAAGTTCAGGGAACTGAGATCTTGTCCTATCTGTAGTTTAATTATTTAAGAAAAAATATGTGGTAATGTAGCAGACTCAGCCTACACTGAGTTTACAAAATGAGCCTAGTATTATGACATAGATTTTATTTTCTATCACTGTTATCAAAAGAATTGGACCATGAAACCAAGGTGATAAAAAATAATAGTTGAACTAAAGAAACAACTGCAGCATCAAATGAAGCATCTAAGTCATTTTGTCAGCTCTCATTTGACCTTTCTTTCACAGTTGGATTTTTAATAGACTGAGAGACAGTACTGCAGTAATGTGCTGTGCTTTCAGCCAAAGAACATATCAGTTCTGGCATAGATTTCATGACCCTGAAGAGTTCAGATATGTATCTAGGACTCAGACCTAAATGTCTCTTCTCCTTTTGTCCTTTTAAGTTAACTTGGTTGTTTTGAGGTTTGTTTTGGGTTTTTTGTTTGTTTGTTTTGTTTTATCATTGCCATACTGCTTTTCTTTTTATCTTTTTTTTTTTTCCTGAGATCAAAACATCTTGTTTAAAACCAAAAGGAAAATTAAGCTCACTTTTTTTTTTTTTTTTTATGAGGGTGCCCTAACTCACAAACAAAATGTAGAATACTCAATCTGAGGCATTTATTTTAATTCTGCAAACTTTTACATGTGCATTTACATTAATGGGTTTACTAACATTAATTGGATTGCTAATGTGCATGAAATTAAACATTTATTTCAAAAGTAGGATTTTTTTTGTGGTGATAACTCAGTAAAGACCACAGTGCACGTGCAGGTACAGTGGAGTGTAAAACTGTGTCACAGTGATCTAATACCCTAAGAATACTTATCTGTTGCTATAGAGAAGATACTGTTCATATAGCTATGTCACATTTATTTCTGTCTCTCTTTGGGGATCATATGCAGATGATTTATACAGATACTTTAAAAAGCCTTAGAAATTTGGTGTCTGGTATAGAAATGCAACCTGGTAAGCCTTAGAGTGATCATGGAACAAGACAGAAAGGTATCCTGGATAACTTTCTGAGCAGTAAAATAGCCCAAAGGAAGTGCAAGGATTATACATGTTTTACTCTTTTCAGATAAGCAGAATAAGTATTTTGCAGTTATAAACAGAAAGAAGTTACTGTCGTTTCCCTTTTTCAGCTCCATATCTGGATTACAAATCTTTTATGTAAAAAAAAAAAAATAAATAGAACATACATACTAATTCTTGTAAAAGTAATTTAGATAGAGAGATGTATATTTTCACAAGTCTGAGGGGCTAATGCTTCCCTGAGAAATTGTATGGACTTGCACCAATACACTATAGAATCATAGAATCATAGAATGGTATGAGTTGGAAGGGACCCCAAGGATCACAGAGCTCCAACCCCCCTGCCACAGGCAGGGCCACCAACCTCAGGCCTGGATCTACACAAGGTTGCCCAGGGCCCCATCCAACCTGGCCTTGAACACTTTCAGGGATGGGGCATCCACCACCTCTCTGGGCAGCCTGTTCCAGCACCTCACCACTCTCTCTGTAAAAAACTTCCCCCTAATATCTAATCTAAACAATGATTTTTTTTTTAATTTGAGTCCTAAGGATCTCCCACTCTTTAAAATTTGCATTTATTTTTATTCTTAAGATAAAATTTTATGAAAATGTATTTGATTAAATGTGTTTGCAGACATCTGCTTTTCTCCAAAGCTATTTAACTGGCAGGAGACATCTAATAGTTTCATCTGATCTCAACATCTTTCTTAAAAATATTGTGGAGGGGTTCTGTTTTTTGGTTTGGTTTGGTTTGGTTTTGGTTTTTGGGGGTGTTTTTTTTGGGGGGGTTTGTTTGTTCTAGTTTGGTTTGGGTTTTTTAGTTAGTGAAAGACTTTCAAAATATAATTTAATTGACTTGACAGTGCACACTGAGGCTTCTAGCAGACTGGCTGCAGTACTCTGAGACTGATCCAACTTGAATATTTGCATGCACAGACTCATTTTCTGTAGGAATCAGGATGCAGATCTTGGGTCATTTGTTTCTTACTCCAAATCTGGAGCAAGAGTGCAGGGCGATGAACAGTGATTTTGGATTTCTGTGTTAGGTCATAGCTTTATTCAAACTGGAAAAGGCCTTACAAGATTCAGTAAATCCAGGTGATATTTTTTTATAGGAACAGAAAAAAATTGAAAATGTACATTTGGCAATTTATATTTGGAATAGAATTTCTTCTGTTTTGTCAGGGAACAAATATTCTTGTCTGTATAGAACACAAACACAACTCCATTGTGACGAGCACAGAGACAGCCATGGAGAGTTCAAGACCTGGGACTAAAATATTTTCTGTAATATAATGAAGGACAAACCTTAGAAAAATGAAAACTAATACCAGTGTCGGACCCAGAAAGACTAGTTCTTTTAGGACACATTCCTAATAGAAACTGAGGGGAATCTTTCATCTTTAATTAAGTCTCAGGATAGACACAAGGCTTTTGCAGCATTGCCTCTGGATGATGGTGTAGCGACCTTGCTTATTGTTTATGAATCTTTTTAATGTCATCACTGAGAAATATTTTCTGTTAGATGATTCTAGGAGCAAGAGATTTCATATATTTCTGAATTATCTTACTTCAAATCTGCAAATGCTTCCACCTAAATTGTTTTAATATACAATTTATAAAAAAGAAAAGAAAGAAAGTAATAATAGAAGAAATTGTCTTTTTGCCTTGATGAACTGTCAATAGCCCTTAAGGTTGCTTTAATCAACCAGCCAGACCCATGCAGACACAAGTCCTACAGGGGTGTACAACATAGATGCTGTTTTCCACATGTCACCCCGCAGACAAAGAATTCATGGGGAAGAACTCTAAACCTTGTCTACAGTTTCTGTGCCAGAAACTGAGGAGTAAACTGCATTCTTTCTGTGTTTTTTGGTGTTCCTCTCCTTACTAACCCTAGGTTACAGAGAAAGACAGACAATCACAACTGAATGTTAACTCCTTACGGTTCATATGCAGTCACATGTTCAATTACCATTTTACAGTAAATTCTAGTGATTCAAATGTTATTTAAAAATTCAGATTTTGAGCCTTTGCTTATGTATCATCTTGCAGGAATAACATAACTGGGATTATTTATGGAGCACTGTATCAGTAGGGAAGGTTTTATCTCGAAGTCTAGAGAATAGCAGCCAGATTTTCTTTATTATAGAATGTATTTTGTCTCTAATTGTGGAATAATGGACAATCTTTCATAAACAGTAATTATTTCCCCTTGAGCAATCAGAGCAAATATGCACAGACTACTACATGTAAAACATAGACTATTCAGAGCAGTTAAGCACACATTGCTCTGGCTTCCAGCTGGCCATGAACTCTTTGTAATTAGCAAAACACCCAAGGTTCTTCTTCTTAGTCGCTCATTTGGCTTCAAGCTTTCACTAATGCCTTGCAAAAATCAGAGACTGCAGCATAACAAAATCTGGTTATATACATTTTTTGGACTTGCAGAAATACAGTTGTTATATAGTTTATATGCTTTTAAGCCTCCTTTATTATTGAGCTCAACTTTTCTTCTGGACACTGCTTCAAGCCATTTTTGTTCTGTCTGGAACATACCATATATGCTCTGGTAATGATGATGTCTGCTAAAATCGCTGTACTATCACACAGATGTTAATGACAGATACAGTTTGGAATTAATTTTTAATTTGGAGAAAATTAGATATAGTCAAGATAGGCTGCAATATGAAGGGCATGCTGAAAATTCCACTGGTTCCTTACAGCATGACACTTCTAATTTGTTTTCTTTAACCAGCCACTTTTAAGACCACTTTGAGGGGGACACAATCTTTATTTGGCCTCATGTGTTCCTAGAATAAAATATTATTTCTTGTTTCTAAATATTATTTCTATATTGTTTCTGGAAAACTGCGTGCCTGTTTTCCATCTGAGCTATTCAGTTGCTATCAGAAAGTTTCCTGTATTTCTCTTTCTAGAGGTTTCTACCTGCCTTTGATCAGTTAGCTGAAGAGAGCCATCCTCTTCAGGGCCTCATGAATTCTTTTAATAGAATATGCCATAGAAATAGTGAACAAACAAAAAAGATATGCTATTCTTCACAAAACAGAACACTAAACAAATGCAACAAAATGTTCTTAAAAAGGTCTCTTCGAGACTTATGCATTGATCAAACACATGTATTATTTCCACTAAATAGCCTTAAAACCAAAAAAATTCAACATCAGAAACCGCTTTGTCATTATTGACTATCACTATTTTTATTACAAAGTGTATTCTAAAAGAAAATGTACAATGAATAAGAGAGTAGAATATTTTCTGCTTTTATGTATTTTGGAGTTCAGTTGACATTAAGTTTAGCAAATATTCTCTAATTAAGTGTAATAAATCTCCCTTAGTACAGTTCTGTTCTTACCTTATGTATTTCCAGGAAATATATTAAATATTACAATACAAGCCTAAAGATACATCTACAGAAGTCTGAAATTTATTACTCATTGGCTGAAAGTCATATGTATTACCTACACATAATCCAATATCATACGTATTACCTATTTAGGAAACTCTTTTAAGGAAGTATTATGATGTCCTGAATTATTTACATGAACTGTAATATTAATTTCAATATGCATTTTATTTTTTCCTCTCCTTTTAGAGGAAAATAAGCAGCACCAGTAATTTTTTTGCAAGTACCTCATCTTCCTCTTTGCAAGACATAGTAGACTTCACTGTACTATTATATAGTTAGAGCACAGGAAGTTCCGCACCAACACACGGAGGAACTTTTTCACAGTGAGGGTGACAGAGCCCTGGGACAGGCTGCCCAGGGGGCTGTGGAGTCTCCTTCTCTGGAGATATTCAAGACTCCTCTGGACGCTGACCTGTGTGACCTGTCCTGGGGAACCTGCTTTGGCAGAGGGGTTGACCCGATGATCTCTCGAGGTCCCTTCCAACCCCTATGATTCTATGATTCTATGATTCTATGATATAATGTAATCTGTCTCTGATTTTTAATAATTTTACTAAACTAAGACATAGATATATCACATCTGTAATAAGAACTGGTTTCTCCAGAATAAGACTACAATCAACAGACACAAACAATACTTGTTCTGTCATTTGACTTTAAAAGGTGCCGGGGGTCACTGAACTCAATTTAACCATCTTGTATAAAATTGCTAGAACTGAACAGGTCAAATTGGGTTGTGTATATATATCTCCCATTAAAAGATATGTTATGGTCTAAGCCTCTACTTTCACATATCACACATACACACGTATATGTATACATGTGTCTACTTATATAGATATAATAAAAATGTAGGGGTTTTGTACTTTAAACAGTATCCATAAGATGAAGCAACTACAGTAGAGTGTTAGAATGCAAGCAAACATTTTCTATGAAAACTAAAAGATTAATGCAGTCATGTACTAAAACTGTAGGAGTAGGTGTTTGTGGTTTTTTTTTATCAACTCTGATCTGATTAATGATAGTGAACCTTACAAGGGCTGTCAGAGATATTTTGAAATATTTCAGTTAATACTACTGAGTTTTTCTATGCTGCAGTTTGTATGTGTATATGTCTGTATGTTTAATTATTTCTTGCAACAGTTTTAATTTCTCATTATCTTAAGAAGTCCAGAGTCTGTTAATACCAGATCTACAAGAGGAGGTGGGGGGAGGGCACGGAATTTTTTGTTTAATCTGTTGCAGTATGCTCAAGGTGTGATGTTACCTAAGAATGATTCAGGCACTGTTCTTAACTACTTAATACTAGATGCACAGTTTTGTCTTCAGAAGTCAAAGCAATTGCTTTGTAAAAATCTAGAGTTTACAGACTAGAGTTTAAGTACATTTAACTGAAATCTATACCTAAACTGAGACATTACATTATCATGTATTGAACCTATTTTAGAACGCACATTAGAAAATAAAAAAATAGGGATAAGATAACCTAAGATTCCTTACTTCTGATGAGTCTATTGATTCTGTTCAAAATTAGAACACTGTAACCTACTTAAATATCAACAAATATTCCGGGATGTACACCTTGATGCATTAGAAATTGGACTGTGCTGATAATTTAAATCATCCCTGTGTGCAG
Organism: Porphyrio hochstetteri; assembly: GCA_020800305.1. Lineage (NCBI taxonomy): Eukaryota > Metazoa > Chordata > Aves > Gruiformes > Rallidae > Porphyrio > Porphyrio hochstetteri. Next base: position 172,482,231 of record CM036905.1, on the reverse strand, counting down.
AGTAGCTACCAGAGCTACCTTAGACATATGAAGTCCATTGTCCTTTCCTTCAAGCCTTTCATAGCGTCAAGTTTGAAGTCTAATGTTCTGCTTCTCCTTTTCTAGTTTATTTCTACCTGGTGAGGTGTGAATAAACTCTACCTCTGATTTCTTAACAAAGAGGTGTAACATGATCATCAGGCAGGACACAATGTTTATCTTTCTACACCATTTTAGAAACTAGATCATATCCTACCTGCTTAACTTACATAGTTGTGGTGGTAGCTGAGGCCCAGATGCCCACCAAAGTCACTGTATTATTCACCTTTTCATCTGGACAGGGGAGAAAATATATATTGAGAGTCTTAGGATTTGAGATAAGGACGGGAAGAGATCATTCTGCAATCAATGTCACGGGCAAAACAGACTCAACGTGGACTAAAAAGAAAAAATATTACACTATAAACATACACATACACATTGAAACCAGAGTTGAATACTGACAATTAAACCAGATCTTAAAGGACCTCCCCCCACCCCTCCCTTCTTATCTGACTTAACTTTATTCATGATTTGCTTCATTCTCCCCCCCCTACTCATTGTGGCATGGGGAGGAGCAGGGACTGGGGGAATGGGGGTTTCAGTCAGTTCCTGACAACTTGTTTTCCTTCTTAACTGGGGAAGGGAACATTCCTCACACCCTTCCCCTGCTCCAGTGTGGGGTCCCACCCACAGGAGACAGTCCTTCACAAACTTCTCCAACGTGAGTCCTTTCCCACGGGGTTTCTCCATGGGCTGCAGAGGAATCTTTCTTTCCAGCACCTGGGGAGCCTCCCCTCCCCTCTTCACTGACCTTGGTATCTGCCCAGTTTCTTACACCTTCTCACTCCCTTCTCTGGTGCCAAAAAACAGCTGCTTGCATTTTTGTTTTTCTTTTTTTTTCATTTTCTCCTAAATGTGACTCACAGAGGGGCTGTGACCATTGCTGATTGGCTTGACCTCGGTCCACAATGGCGTTGAGTTGTCTGGTGTTTACTGTCAGGCCTAGCTGCTTCTTGCAGAAGCCCTCCCTGAAGCACCACCCCCTCCCCCCACTAGAATCTTCCCATACAAAACCACAAGAATAGCTTATGGGGCTTCAAAGTGTAAAACCCCAATTATGAAATGTACTGATGATTTGATAATTCCTCTCCTAAAAATATTTATTCTTCTGTTTGTAATTTTTACTTTTGCAATTATTTCAGCTGTGGTTTGTCTTAAAACAGAATTATAGCTGTAAAGTAATTGAGGAGGGGACATAAGATTGATACTGTTCACCTCATTCAATTATTTAATGCTTCTCTTTGAAAGAATCTATATTACTTTACATTCCAATACATAACAGAATGATTGTCTACCTTGCAATAAATTCACTGACAGAGGGTGAAACCAATCAGATAATCACAGAGTCACAGAACATTAGGAGTTAGAAGTGACCTCAAAATATCATCTAGTCCAACTCCCCTGCCAGAGCAGGATCACCTAGACTAAATCGCACATGAATGTATCCAGGTGAGTTTTGAATGTCTCCAGAGAAGGAGACTCCACAACCTCTCTGGGCAGCCTGTTTCAGTGCCCCATCACCCTCACAGTTAAAAAGTTCCTCTTTATATTCATATGGAACCTCCTATGCTCCAGCTTGCACCTACTGCCCCTTATCCTATCGTTGGCCATCACTGAGAAGAGCCTGGCTCCATCCTCCTGACTCTCACCCTTTGCAAATTTATAAACATTAATAAGGTCACCCCTCAGCCTCCTCTTCTCCAAGCTAAGAAGTCTCAACTCCCTCAGCCTTTCCTCATAAGGAAGGTGTTCCACTCCCTTAATCATCTTGGTGGCCCTGCACTGGACTCTTTCAAGGAGTTCTATGTCCTTCTTGAACTGAGGGGCCCAGAACTGGACACAATATTCTGGGTGCGGTCTCACCAGGGTGGAGTAGAGGGGGAGAAGGACCTTTCTTGACCTACTAACCACACCTCTTCTAATACACCCCTGGATGCCACTGGCCTTCTTAGACACAAGGGCACAATCCAAAAGCACCTTCCAAAAGAGAAGTTGAAGATGTCTATCCAGCTCTGGTTGTTTTATTTTTTTCTGGGATGTAGAAGGAAATACCAAAAAAAAGTACACATTTTATTGCTGGTTTTTTTGTTCTCATCCATACATATGGGTATGACATAGCTACCAATCATTTGGACACACTGATAATACAATAATTAGAAATTATCTTAGCAGACAAGTTGGCTTATGCTTGCTCCTAAAGTAATCTTTAGTCATGGAAGATCTGTATCACAATAATTATGTGCAATTCCATGAATGATATAGAAATACCTACAAAAAAAAATAAATCTTAAGTGAAAAAATAACATTCAAATATAAATGCACTTTAACAGTAAATATAACTGCTATGGAGAGTATAATTGTGATATTACTAAATATTTAAAGCAAAAATGAAAATTTGGACAAGTTTTTGCCTTTTTACGCCAACAAACCTAATTCATTTTGATAATAGTTTTATATGAATGAAGTCTGAAGAACTCAGACCTTAGATACCTTCATTTAAAATATCCATTAAAAGTTTTTGGAAACTCTGAGATTAATCTAAACACTCTGTTTAGTTTGCTTTGCTAGAAGGGCAGTGATTATTTATTTTTTTTAAAGTGGTAAATCATTAAAGAGCATATATGCATAAGATTTTTTTTAATCTTTTAACAGTTTTGTCCTTTCTTATGGACATATGCTGTATTTTTATGGACATATGCTGTATTTAATGATAAATTATTCTAAATAACACAAAAAGGCATTTTTTTACATCCTTGTTCAGTTTTAAGTTAACACAACTAAAAATTCTAGGATGTCTAATATAAATTCAGCATCATTTCTTCACTGTCATATTCCTTACATGCTAATGTGGAGGTCAAGGTACGTGAATAAAAGGGTTAATATTTTTAGTTGAAGAAAGTTCTATTACAAATTAAGTCATCTGAGCCTTTATAGAAACATAGCACTGAAAAAAATTCCAAGAGGCTTTGGACCTGCACAAATTTAAGGCAGTAGGGAAGAGATTATTTTAATGACACAGATATATTTCTTGTTCCACACCAATATGGGGAAGAACTTTTTCACAGTGAGGGTGACAGAGCCCTGGGACAGGCTGCCCAGGGGGCTGTGGAGTCTCCTTCTCTGGAGATATTCAAGACTCGTCTGGACGCCAACCTGTGTGACCTGTCCTAGGGAACCTGCTTTGGCAGGGGGGTTGGACCCGATGATCTCTGGAGGTCCCTTCCAAGCCCTACGATTCTGTGATTCTGTGATTCTGTAATTCCTGGTTCACTGGATATGGTTCAGATTTTATGACTGATTTCATCCTTTAGGAATGTGTACATCTTGTGGACACATATACTGGTACCAACCCAAACCATTCTACAATTCTATGATTCTATAATAGATATACACACAGTGTTTCGTTCACTGGCATCTATTTATCCAGGTGATCTCAAATGTGTCCAAATGGTGACTTTTTTTGTATCAAGATCTCCACTGACTTTGAAAGTAAACTATCTCTTTGGACCAGTGAAGGTTCAGATCCAGAAAAGAAACTTTTTAAAAGAAAATTCTGTGCATTTTATTGTATTTGATGCTTTTGTTTTTCCTTTCTTTCTTCACCACCCCAATCCCTTATAAAACCAATACTGTAAATGTTTTAAACACTTAGCTGAGTTTTTATGGTTATGTTGCTAACCACTGCTATTGACACAAAAGTGTGAGTTTGACCAAAAGAAAAACAAAAAGGAGTCAGAATGCACATGAAGGTAAACAAATTTTTGTCATTTTGGCTTTGTCATTTTGGCTTTGTCCTTCTCAACAGTCAATGCACCACTGCTTCACAGTCATTTCATGACTATGTTGCCTGACCCATGAAATTGCCTTTTTCTACTTCTGCATATGTTAACAAACATTGATTTATTGTGTCCTACCTACACTAAATGGGTCAATGGTAACGCACTAACGCTTCAGGAGTGGTGATGTCTGGTTTGTTCCCTTTTTTCTCTATTTTTTCCTAATTATATTAATTCAACATTCTGCTCTTTATAATAACATATGACATAATTTGTGTATCAGTAGCATAAACAGATTTACAGAGTAACTAAAAATTCATCATACATTTTAATAGAGTACATGGAGATAAAGAACATCTATATGTTTAATAAAAATTGCATGAACTAAGGAAGGTTCAGAAACTGTAAGTCAGCTTTGCTTACAAAAATATTTCTTTCATACCATATAAAAAGTCTTTTAATTCTATAATCCGTATATTATTCATAGCCTAGACAACAAAAATGTTCATGGTCTTGCTCTTTGCAATTACAACTGGTTTCTGTTAAGAAATTAATTGAGATAGAAAATGTTAATTTCTGTATCTCTTGGAACTATATGTTCTTTTATTAGCAGAAGACTTGAGTGTTAGAATTTTTTCTATCAAAAAACCCCAAATTGTCTTTTCCTGATTTGTTTTTTTAAGGATATCAGATTTTCCTTGCAGGCTTTTCTAAAGGTTTATCTTGTTTAAGGTCTTTTTTTGACAGTAATTGAATGTATTGGCATTTTTTAATTATTATTTTGGGGTTTTTTTTGGGTTCTGGTTTTTTGTTTCTTTCTTTTTAATTCATAAAATAAATAGGTTTTCTTGATGTGTAGTGTTTTTGCCAGCCAGGTACTTTAAAAGTCTGAAGTTTGGAAGATCTCAGTACTAAATACAGGTATCAGCATACTGGTATAGATGTTTTTCCTGTTATTCAAGCTCTGAACTTTTAATTTTTTTTCCCTTGGTCTTCTCTGACAAAAATTCATTTTCTGCAATGTAAAAATATCCTAAAAATTTTTTTATGAAAAGACATGCATTTTATGATAAATGATGTAAGCAAAATGGGGACTTTCTTTAGGGTTGGGTTTTTTTAAAATAAATATTCCTAAAAAAATAAAATATATATTTTCACCAGTTTATTGTGTGAAAACACACAATTGTGTGCTGTTCATCTCGCATATTTGCAAGAAGTGACAGTCTCCAAATTATCAGCTGGAAGAACTGCAGAGTAAATGAAGTTTTTAGAATGTTGTAAGAATGCAAATGTAAGATTGACGTTGCAAGTGCCATGTAAGGTTAAAAAATAAAAAAGCTGATTTTGAATTAAAAAAGGAAGTGGAAAAAACATGCAATAATGAGTAGTTTTTACATAGAAAATTTGAGGGTATGAAGATATCACAAGTCACATAAGTCATATAAATAATTATTTTATTTGACTAGATAAATTAATTCTACTGCAGTTTGAAGAGGTTTTTTTACTTCATTGGTGATGAAACCCAAAATATATTGAGTTAGTCTCAGGGTTTCTTTTTCCTGTGAACATTTCCATTTTAAGCTTTTAAAATTTTATTTTAACTTCTATAATACAGGATAGCAAATCTGTGTCAGATCTGAAAAGAAAGACAGTTTTCTCAGCAATTGCAAAAAGGGGGTGGATTTGAGGGTGGGCAGTACCATATATATACGAAACCATAGGATTATAGAATCAGGTAGGTAGGGAAGAAACTTTAAGATCATTAAGTCAAACCATTAACCTAGCACTGCAGAGGGGACCACTAAACTATGTCCCTAAGCACTACATCTATGTCTTTTAATACCTCCAGGGTGATGACTCCACCACTTCCCTGGGCAGCCTGTTCCAGCACTTGATAACCCTTTCAGTGAAGAAATTTTTCCTAAAAGCCAATCCAAACATTCCCTGGCACAACCTGAGGATACTTGTTGCTTGGGAGAAGAGCCCAACACCCACCTGGCTACAAACTCCTTTCAGGTAGTTGTAGAGAGTTAAAAGGTCTCCCTTCAGCCTCCTTTTCTCCACGCTAAACAGTCCCAGATCCCTCAGCCACTTCTTATAAGACTTGTGCTCCTAACCCTTCACCAGCTTAATTTAGAAAGTTACTGACAGAACTGGATGTAATCTTGTAGAAAAATAAAAATTAGGATTTTGTTGATTCAGTTTTCAACTACATTTTCCCCTCAATGTAGATCTTCAAAATAAAATAAATTAAAAAATAAAATTCCCTTGAGACTTATCCACTCAAACAAAGGTTTTTCTTTCCAGGCATGCTTTGGAATCTCTCTATGACTATCACTCTGAGAAATAAAACATCTACAAAATAGCTGCCTGCTGAGTTGTTTCTTCATTTTCCATGACTGAACGGTGTCTTTTATTTTTTTTCATGTAGACTCTAAAATTACTTTTCATTGTTGCATTTTCCTCTCTTGTAACACTCTAGCTGAAAAATAGTTGCAATTTTCCTTCCCTGCAGGGACATCACTGCTTTTCTGGGAAGGCCAGGCATAAGGTTGTGTCACTTTCTGCTGTGGAACTGTTTGCAGTAACCAGTCTTGTGTGTAACTGACTAATAGTATCTAGTATGGGGCTATATTTTGGATTTGTGCTGAAAAAAGTCTTGATAATGCAGGGATGTTTTTGTTATTGCTGAGCAGTGCTTACACAGAGTCAAGGCCATTTCTGTCTCTCACACGACCCCATCAGACAGTAGGCTAAGCGTGCACAAGGAGTTGGGAGGGAACACAGCCAAGACAGCTGACCTCAACTGACCAAAGGGATATTCTATACCATATGATATCCTTCTCAGCATAATAAGGGGATTGGGGAAGAAGAAATAAGGGGAGGACATTCATAGTGATGACATTTGTCTTCCTAAATAACTGTTGCATGTGATGGAGCCCTGCTTTCCTGGAGATGGCTGAAGATCTGTCTGACAATGAGCGTAGTGAATGACTTCCTTGTTTTGCTTTGCTTTGATGAACAGCTTTTGCTTTAGCTATTAAAATGTCTTTATCTCAACCCACACGTTATCTCAACCCACAGCTTTCCAATTCCCTGTTGGGGAGTGAGTGAGCACCTGTATGGGGCTGAGGTCCTATCAGGGTTGGGCCAAAGCCATCATAATACATTGGGTAGTCAAAGGTCTGACAGGGTATTATGAGCTTATTTAAGACAGGTTCTGCTATCTGATAAAGCTTCTATTCTGAGGGAAAACAATAATCATATTTGTTTTTCAGCTAGGCTTGCAAAGATTTTACAATTGCCATAGGTGGAGCTTACCTTAGTTTAAGGTATGATGAAACTGCCACCTCCTCTATAAAATAAATAGATTTTCATAGAAAAATTGTTGTTTTCTGCTTCCTTTTATTTTCCTATTCTTTAAAATATTAGTCAGGAAAAGGAACTGCCTTGTTTTTTCCCCTCAGTTTTTGGCAGTTTTACTTTCACTGTAAACACATAATTTATGAGTATAGATTTCAGTTCCTTTATGTTTCATTTGTTTCAATAAAAGGCTGATAACAAGTCAAAATTTTCATTTTCAATTAAAGTAATTAATGACTTTATATAGGCTGGTGCATAGGCACAAGTGTGTTTTTTGAGTTTTATTCTTCTTTCTCTCTCTCTCTCTCTCTGTTTATGGTGAGGGTTTTTTATAATACACAAATATATTAAGTAATGCTTGAATAGTGTACCATGACATTAAGCAAATGTTCATTTCAGTGGCCTATTAAAAAATCAAGCATACTGCTCTGAGGTAGAGAAGTGAAATTAAAGTTTCAAGGAAATAAAAATTAAGTACACTATTTTCACTTTTGGAATGTAAAAATTCATATTTGATGTGTGATTTTTTTACATAATTAATATTCTAATTTAAGTATTCTAAAGCTTAGCTCCTTAATCAGGAAATGAATGACTAAATGTCATAACTCTAGAAATATGTTTGAGTAAAACTGTTTTATTCATGACTTAATATGTAAGGAGCCATAAGAATATAACCAGACTTCATTGACTTTAGCCAGCTTTTAGCCATTCCAGTTATCTAACAATGCCAGTAAATGTAACTGAAGAGTCTCTTAGGTGTCATTTCTATGGAAAATATTTTGCATGTGTTCAAGCCTTTTTTTCCCCCCAGTTTATTTCATGTAACTGTATAGTTATTATTCCCTAAAGTTTTTCTGAATGAATAGATATTGTAGTAAAGTACAAAAAGTTCCTTATTTAATTTAGTTACCTATTTCTAGAGATGTCTGCAATATCACTGCACTTTAAAGACAAACTTTCTGGGACAAGGTTGTGTATCTCTTGCACAGAAGGTCCCCATCATTTGAGCAGTCTCAAGAAGAGGAGACTGAGGGGTGACCTCATAAATGTCTATAAATATGTAAAGGGTGAGTGTTAGGAAGATGGAGCCAGGCTCTTCTCAGTGATGTCCAATGACAGGATAAGGGGCAATGGGTGCAAACTGGAGCATAGGAGGTTCTATGTGAACAGAAGGAAAAAACCTCTTTACTGTGAGGGTAAGGGAGCACTGGAATAGTTTACCCAGAGAGGTTGTGGAGTCTCCTTCTCTGAAGATATTCAAACCCCAATGTGACATGTTCCTGTGTGACCCACTCTTGGTGATCCTACTTTGGAAGGTGGCTTGGACTAGTTTATCTTTTGAGGTCCCTTCCAACCCCTATCATTCTGTGTGTGATTCTGTGTGACCAAGGAGGTAACTACAACTTAGACTGACTGTTCATTAATGTGTTAGTAAATACACTGACCTCTATAATTTTCAAAATTCTTACATAAAGTGAAAATTTTCATTATAAAAAAATGTCTCCAATTTAATTTACCGAATCCTTTTCTGTATAATGCTTGCTGGAAAAAAAGGTATGTCAGTGCAAAGAAGCAAAATAGTAAATATTATCCCTTCTGCAATTCAGTTTTAATGCTATTTCCTAAATTGAAACTCATATTAATTTGATTAGCATTTTAATTATACGGTTCTGCTTCTAGATCCCAGGTGACTCCTTAGCTTTAAAGCTGACAATTCTTTCTTAAAGGCATTCTCGTGAGTTCATTAAGAAAATGAAATTTTTATTGAAAACCTTAGATTAATTGATTTTCAAATAAAACGTAACTCAAACTTACCTGGTGTCTTCAAGGAGAGATAACAATTTATTAAGGATGTTTCAAAGGTTTAAACCAATTACTTATGTCTCTTTCTGCTATCTTAAATTTAGGACATAGCTAATGCACTTGGAATTCAGTTACAAATGCTAATATTATTTTTACTATTATGATGTTTTAACTTTATCAAAACCAATATGCCTTAGAATGTATATTCTGGTATGCCTAAAGTGATATAAAAAGTTCATATCTTTACACCTGAATGAGTGCATATCACAGTCAACAACACTGAGGGGAAAAGGAGATTTTAGTATTAGGAAATGTTACTAGTGAAGTAAAATCCATGTTCCTGTCCAAGGTCATAAAAATCCATAAAGCAAAATAAAACAAAACAAAACAAAACCCCAACCTTCTTAAAACCTTATCTTTTTTGAGTCGCCTTAGAAATTACTTTCCTCATCTCAGTCTCTCTTCCATCAAAATTTACACCCCATCAAAATTTTAAAAATTCAGTGAACAGGATTCAGGAGGATATCATGAGTAAAAAAATGATCACAGAGTGCAGAGATGCCTCCCTATTCTCTAACTTTTTTGTGTGTATATAATTCCTGCTTTCACAATAGCTTGAAATTTCTTGCTATATGTTAGTGGACAGAACATCTTCTGGTTCACCCTTCAGTGAATCAAACAGAATAAATATCAGAGAAAATACTGATTTACTCTGTGTAAACCAAATTATCTAATTATTAAACTATTTATCATTTTTTCAAGTCATAGCTGTTGTTATTAGCATTTTTTTGGCTACCTTCTGAGGGATGGAATTCCAAGACAACAATCCAGACATCAAGGTCACATATGGAATGAGGAGTCCTGGCCTCTGAGATAAGTAGTCATTTGTAGCCCTGTAGTGGCCCTTTCTTGACTAGGTAGAGGCAGCTTCTTCCACCCTGCTTCCATACTGTCTTTCAAGAGAATTATCTCTTTACTTCACCTGTGTAAGGTCATCATTCACTTCCCTGTGCTGTTACAAGTAATGAGGTAAACCCAAACTACCTGACTTCTTGGCAATATAACGTCAAAATATAAGCTATAACTACACATGAAATAAGGGTAATAAGCACAAACACTGACCTCTAGGAAAATCCCAGCCATTGTCTAGACAGCATAAGAAATAGAATCCATTAAAAACATAATGCTCAAGGAATTGATATAACTTTTAAAATATGACTGAGCAAAATTAAGATAAGGAATAAAGAAAAGTCAGTATCTTGGCAGAGAAGTTCCTTATAAGAGATTAAGGAAGCAGGAGTGTTGAAGTAAGACAGGGCATTTCTACTTGCAAATAAACCAGGGCCAGGGCACAGTCTCTGTCGTGGTTTTGCCCCAGCCAAGGGCCGCACCCCACACAGTCACTTGTACTTTTAAAAGGAAGGGGGAGGGAAAGTTGGGGGAAGGGGAAAAGGGAAGGAAGAAAGGAGGAAAAGAAACCACAACCTAGAAACCAGAACCACGCAGGTTGGGATAAGGATAGTTTACTAAACAATAACAGAAAACTAGATATAACAATAACATAAGTTTAAAGCACAAAATAGATGAAACTGGTGATACACAATGCAATTTCTCACCAAACCACACAACTCAGGCCGCACAGCTTAGAGCCCGTCCCGGACAACCCGACCGCCCCAGAAACTGCACGTCCTGGCGTTGTCTCCCCCTCTTCCCCCCAGTCCCCCCTTATACCGAACATGACGTAACTGGTATGGAATATCCTCTTTGGCCAATTCGGATCACCTGTCCTGGCTGCGTCCCCTCCTTTCTCACTAGTAAGGAAGTATGCAGAGCTGAGAAAGGTCCTTGATTGCCCGGCAACAAATCGGAAAACATCAGGGTGCTATCAGCACTATTCTCATGCTAACACCCAAACATGGCATTCCATCCACTGCTAAAAAAAAAAGTTTAACTCCATCATAGCTGAAACCAGGACATTATCCACCCCTTATTCCATACCATTTACGTCATGACCAGATCCAACAATTTTCTTTGGGTACAACCAGTTTCGTGTTTCACACACCCATATATGTATGTACACATGTATGCACACATACGTGCATACAGATCTTATTCCCTCAGTCTGTGAATCATCCCTCTGAAGTTGTTGAGTTCATTTAGTCCATGATTTCCAGGCTCCATTTGTCGTAACAGTTTCTCAGGATAGTTGTATGTTCCATTGGCTCGTTGCACGCTGCATCTCAGGCTCTTGACTGATACACCTGGCATGGTCCATGCTCATAGTCTGTGGGTCAGAGTTTATTTTCAACGGGAGCAAAAAGTTCTTGAGAGGCCAGGCTTTAGTTCCATCATCATGGCACTCATTCTTCATTAACTTGTATGACTCCGGCTATAATGCTATGGTACAACATACAGCAATCATAACAATAATGAATATACAATAATGGATTATTTGGCAATTATTATAATTTCTACTTTATTAATTATATTGGCTATTCTCACCCAAAATCAAATCCCCTTGAGGTACACATCGAACTTCTCCATCCCTCTGCATTACCCACCAAGTACAGCCAGGTCCTTGAGCAAAAACAATTCCAGACATGGGTTTACCTTTGCCTGAAGCAGGAATGACCCAAACTCTCTTTCCCAATACACTCTTCATATGCACTACTGGCACTCTGTCTCCCTCTACAGTACGTGGAAATTTTGACTGGGCAGGGCCAGCCCGATTGGTAGATCCCCTAGAGTTAACTAACCACGTGGCTTGGGCCAAATGTGTATCCCAATGCTTGAATGTCCCACCACACATTGCTTTCAGTGTAGTTTTTAAAAGTCCATTATATCGTTCAACTTTCCCAGAGGCCGGTGCATGATAAGGAATGTGGTACACCCACTCAATGCCATGCTCTTTGGCCCAGGTGTCTATAAGAGTGTTTCGGAAATGAGTCCCATTGTCTGACTCAATTCTTTCTGGAGTACCATGTCGCCAGAGGACTTGCCTTTCAAGGCCCAGAATTGTATTTCGAGCAGTGGCATGGGGTACGGGATATGTTTCTAGCCAGCCGGTAGTTGCCTCCACCATTGTAAGCACATAATGTTTGCCATGGCGGGTTTGTGGGAGGGTGATGTAATCAATCTGCCAAGCCTCCCCATATTTATATTTCATCCACCGTCCTCCATACCAAAGGGGCTTTAACCGCTTAGCTTGCTTGATTGCAGCACATGTCTCACATTCGTGGACAACTTGTGCGATGGCGTCCATGGTCAAGTCCACCACTCGATCCCGAGCCCATCTATATGTTGCATCTCTCCCTTGATGACCCGAGGTATCATGAGCCCATCGAGCTATGAATAATTCACCCTTACGTTGCCAGTCTAGATCTACCTGAGCCACTTTAATCCTAGCAGCCTTATCTACCTGATGGTTGTTTTCATGTTCCTCCATGGCCCGACTCTTAGGTACATGGGCGTCGACATGACGTACCTTTACAACAAGTTTCTCTAACCGGGCAGAGATATCTTGCCATAAGTCATCAGCCCATATAGGTTTGCCTCTACGCTGCCAGTTGTTCTTTTTCCGCTGCTGCAACCACCCCCACAGGGCATTCGCCACCATCCATGAATCAGTATAAAGGTAGAGCCTTGGCCACTTTTCTCTCTCAGCAATGTCCAGGGCTAACTGGATGGCCTTCACCTCAGCGAACTGGCTTGATTCACCTTTTCCTTCAGTGGCTTCTGCTACTCTTCTTATAGGATTCCATACAGCGGCTTTCCATCTCCGATGCTTACCCACAATGCGACAAGACCCATCAGTGAACAGGGCATATCGCTTCTCATTCTCTGGCAGTTCGTTGTAGGGTGGGGCTTCTTCAGCGCGTGTTACCTCCTCATCCTCTGGTGACATCCCAAAATCTTTGCCTTCTGGCCAGTCTGTGATCACCTCCAAGATTCCTGGGCGATTGGGGTTTCCTATTCGAGCCCGCTGTGTAATTAGTGCAACCCACTTGCTCCACGTAGCATCAGTGGCATGGTGTGTAGAAGGAACCTTCCCTTTGAACATCCAGCCCAGCACCGGCAGTCGGGGTGCCAGGAGGAGCTGGGCTTCAGTTCCAATCACTTCTGAGGCGGCTCGAACCCCTTCGGAGGCGGCCAGTACTTCCTTTTCTGTTGGAGTATAATTGGCCTCAGATCCTTTGTAGGCCCGACTCCAAAACCCCAGCGGTCGACCTCGAGTCTCCCCTTGTGCTTTCTGCCAGAGACTCCAGGTCGGGCCGTTCTCCCCAGCTGCAGTGTAGAGCACATTTTTAATATCTGTCCCTGTCCGGACAGGCCCAAGGGCCACTGCATGGACTATCTCGCGTTTGATCTGCTCAAAGGCTTGCTGTTGCTCAGGGCCCCATTGGAAATCATTCTTCTTTCGAGTTACATGGTAGAGTGGGCTCACAATGAGACTGTAGTTTGGGACATGCATTCGCCAAAAACCTATAACACCTAAGAAAGCTTGTGTTTCCTTTTTGTTGCTTGGTGGAGACATAGCTGCTATTTTATTAATAATGTCCTTTGGGATGTGACGACGCCCATCCTGCCATTTTATTCCTAAAAACTGGATTTCTCTCGTAGGCCCCTTGACTTTACTTCGTTTTATAGCAAAACCGGCTTCTAAAAGGATTTTAATTACCCTGTTTCCTTTTTCAAAAACTTCCTCTGCTGTGTTGCCCCATACAATGATGTCATCAATATACTGCAGGTGCTCTGGTGCTTCACCCTTTTCCAGTGTATTCTGGATTAGTCCATGGCAGATGGTGGGGCTATGTTTCCACCCCTGGGGCAGACGATTCCACGTGTATTGGATGCCTCTCCAAGTGAAAGCAAACTGTGGCCTGCACTCTGGCGCCAGTGGGATCGAGAAGAAAGCATTCGCAATGTCGATTGTGGCGTACCACTTGGCTGCCTTCGATTCCAATTCATACTGGAGCTCTAACATGTCTGGCACAGCAGCACTCATACCTGGAGTGACTTCATTTAGGCCACGATAATCTACTGTCAGCCTCCACTCTCCATTGGACTTCCTCACTGGCCATATGGGACTATTAAAGGGTGAGTGGGTTCGGCTGATCACTCCCTGATCCTCCAGTTGACGAATCAGCTTATGGATGGGAATCAGGGAATCTCGGTTAGTACGGTATTGTCGTCTGTGCACCGTCGTCGTAGCAACTGGCACTTGCTGTTCTTCACCCTTCAACAACCCCACAACAGCAGAATCCTCCGAGAGTCCAGGCAAGGCACACAATTGTTCAATTTCTTCTGTTTCCAAAGCAGCTATTCCAAAAGCCCATCGGTACCCTTTTGGGTCTTTAAAATACCCTCTACGTAGATAATCTATACCTAAAATGCACGGAGCTTCTGGACCAGTCACAATGGGGTGTTTTTCCCAGTCCTTCCCAGTTAGGCTCACCTCAGCCTCTAGCACAGTTAGTTGTTGGGATCCCCCTGTCACTCCAGAAATACAAACAGGTTCTACCCCTTCATGATTCGATGGCATTAGAGTACACTGGGCACCAGTATCCACCAGAGCTTTGTACTCTTGTGGGTCTGATGTGCCAGGCCATCGGATCCACACAGTCCAATAAACCCGATTGTCCCTCTCCTCCACCTGGCTGGAGGCAGGGCCCCTCTATTGCTGCTGATCATATTTGTTTTCCACTGGTTGCATAAAGGACTTAGAGGTCCCTTCAAGAGGATCAGGCACATCAGACATATAGGTAGGCCTTCCAGTTGGTCTAAGGAACTGCCCAGTAGAAACTGGTGCAGCCTTCTTCCTGGCAGAATCTCGTTGTGCGAATGTTTTACCCCGCAGCTCATTTACTCGTGCTCGAAGGGCTGAGGTGGGCTGCATATCCCATTTCCTCATGTCCTCTCCATGATCAAGCAGGTAAAACCACAATGTACGTTGTGGTGTGTATTCTCCCTCTTGGAACGATGGACGCTTTCTCCCAGTAGCTGCAACATTGCTCCATACGGGTTGGGAGTTGGACACATTGTTGTCAAGTCGTTGAACCAGTTTCTCTACTGCTGCAATGACGGAGAGGGAAACATTGTCTTGGTATTTCCGGAGTCGGCAGGCCACCTCATTTACGGTTGGCGGATTCGTATCATTCCAGTCAATTGCTGCCAGTGAATTGGTATACCCTGCTGGTGCACTTCGTACAACCTTACGCCACATATCTGGAGTGCATAGGACTTCATCGGGATCAGCGGGAAGCCGTGAATTGTCCAGATCATAATAAATTATCTCCCGTACAGCTAATTCTCTCAGGTGCTGGACAGATGTCTCTATGCTGTTACACTTAGGTGTCTGGCATGTAATATATTCCTTTATGGGATATCTTTCCTTCACACTTGACAGTAGTCGCCTCCAGAGGCTGAGGATTTCCGGCCTCCTCCCAATTGCTTTGTCAATTCCTCCTTCTCTAGCTAGGGATCCCAACTGCTTGGCCTCTCTGCCTTCTAATTCCAAACTACTGGCCCCGTGATCCCAACATTGGAGCAACCAAGTGATAATGTGCTCACTTGGGTGGCGAGTGAAATCTTTTCGAACCTCACGCAGCTCACTCAGAGTCAGGGATCGGGTAACAATCTCTGGTTCTGCCTCATCCTGATATCCTCGAGATGATCCCGGTTGATCATCATCCTTATCCGTCACTATACGAACTGATTTCTTTGTGCCTTTCCTCTTTTGTATGGGAGCAACAGACACTGGTGTGGATTGGTTTTTCAGATCATCTGCAGTGTCTGCTGTAGAGATTACAGTAGCTGCAGTGTCGGTCACAGGGGTTGCAGTAGCTGCAGTGTCAGCCCCAGTGGTTGCAGCAGCTATAGTATCTGCCAGTCTGTTTCCTTTCCCTTCTCCCTGACAGTGCTGACAGTGCTGACAGTGCTGCCTGCTATCAAGCAGTGTTTGATAAATAGTGGCCAGAGCCCAGCACAGTGCAGTAAGGTGTCCACCTCTGGGAAACCTACAGCAATTTTTCCTTAGGTATGCAGTCACTTGATCGGGGTCTTGTAGCTGTTCAGGAGTGAAATTCCAAACCATCGGGCGTGAGAAAGTACCTAGGTACTCGCCCATACTTTGCCACATGCCCTGCCACTCGTGATTATTCTGTCTCGGAGAAAGCTCTTCAGTGGTATTCATAAACCTATGCTTGATATATAACAAAAACTGAACCATCTGCACCAAACCTACCAATAGCAAAATGCTAGTTTGAATATCCCAGAGATATTGAAGATTTTCAAAAACTGCCCTAAGAGCTGTTGTATTTAGCCCAAAGGAAAAGAAAGCAGTGCCCCCACCATACCGGCTGCTGTTATTAACCCCTCCCTGTCCAAAGAATGGACAGGACAGCAAAACCTCATACAGGTACCAGCTTAAGCTCATGATCATCGATATTATTGTATCATAGACCGATATCATAAAATACACTATAATGAAGTATGGGAACAAATACGGGAGCCACAGACCTGAGAGAGTAAAGAATCCTGCCAGGATTGTATACAGCATGCGGTGGTTTTGCTGCCGCAGCCTTGTAAATAAATACCACAACATCGTGACCAGAGATTGCTTAAACAACAGTGCTTATCTTAATTGCGATAGTTAGGGTCAGATCTACCGTTATCCCAACCGTTCGTGTCCCTGTTCGGGCGCCAAAATAACTGTCGTGGTTTTGCCCCAGCCAAGGGCCGCACCCCACACAGTCGCTTGTACTTTTAAAAGGAAGGGGGAGGGAAAGTTGGGGGAAGGGGAAAAGGGAAGGAAAAAGGAGGAAAAGAAACCACAACCTAGAAACCAGAACCACGCAGGTTGGGATAAGGATAGTTTACTAAACAATAACAGAAAACTAGATATAACAATAACATAAGTTTAAAGCACAAAATAGATGAAACTGGTGATACACAATGCAATTTCTCACCAAACCACACAACTCAGGCCGCACAGCTTAGAGCCCGTCCCGGACAACCCGACCGCCCCAGAAACTGCACGTCCTGGCGTTGTCTCCCCCTCTTCCCCCCAGTCCCCCCTTATACCGAACATGACGTAACTGGTATGGAATATCCTCTTTGGCCAATTCGGATCACCTGTCCTGGCTGCGTCCCCTCCTTTCTCACTAGTAAGGAAGTATGCAGAGCTGAGAAAGGTCCTTGATTGCCCGGCAACAAATCGGAAAACATCAGGGTGCTATCAGCACTATTCTCATGCTAACACCCAAACATGGCATTCCATCCACTGCTAAAAAAAAGTTTAACTCCATCATAGCTGAAACCAGGACAGTCTCATACTCAGGCATGTGATCACTCATGCTGTTTAACCATTAACTATGTTTCCTGGCAGTTTTAGCTGTGAAAAGTTCCTTCATATACAGACATAATTCCCCTGAATTAAAGTCTAAATTGTTCCCTCTGGATAATTTAGTTGTAACCATCAGGGACAAAAGCAAATAGGCGTATGGATTGGAAAAATGCCACTTAAAGTCTCAGCCAGACATCACTGTTCTGGTTTATGCATTATTACAAACAGAGGTACTTGGAAGAGTGGACCCTCCCACTGCCACATGTACTCCAAAGTTATGCATATAGTGACTGAATAAGTTAGGGAACTTGGAATATTAACAATAATAGTAGTAGCAACATTAAAACCACAACATTTTCTGGATAGATGAATTTTAAACCATTTAAACTTAGATGACAGAAATCTATAAGGCAGGGACATAGCTTTTAGTCTTCTGCAAGTGTGTTGCAGATGGGTGTCTTGGACTGCTAAGGATGGAGAAGAAAATTCATTGCATTGTTACAGGAAGCTAGAGCCTTGATAAAACTTTATGAAAGTAGAATTTCCCCTTGATTTTGACTAAAACTTTTATTTGATTAAAGTACACATAAATATGAAACAAATAAAGTAATCATAAATGTAGGCAATTAATGCATTCACACTGTATTTCTCAGAGCTTGAGCTTTGTTGCTTTCATGTTTTCTACAAAGAGTTAAGCTGTCTTTGATTTAATAATGACAACATGGTCCCAGTTTTCAATCTGAGGAGCTTATTTTGTATCTAGTCCAGTTCTAGAGTTTATTTTCACTTAATGTCTATTCTAAGATCGTTATATATACACCTCACTTAGAAACAGTTACGTGTAATTATTAGCAGTTATAAAAAAATATTACATTGATAAAATATTCAACCTAATAAGCATTGATCAGATACAGATGAATATTTGTAGAACTCAGCAACCATGCAGAATCATGAAATAATTTGAAATACAGATCTTTGGGGTTTTTTTTCCAAAACGAAATTGAAATATAGGGTAAAATTTCTGTGCTTTTCAAATTTTATCACTTAATATTTTAGCTTGTCTTCAGTTACTAAATCAAAAACATAACCATTCCCAAAAACAAAGCATAAGACCACAGAAAATTTCTGAAAATTCTCAAAAACTTTGCAACTGAAAACAAACAAAAAAGGATATAAGATTTTATATAAGAACATGGTGGTTCAAAATGCCTCTGATAGTATTGCTACCTGAATTTTTTCCACAGAATTTTGACTTCCAGTAGCAGGATTCATTTACCCAAATGCATCTAGATAGTTACAGGAGAACATAGGCTGTGGAGACAAACACTTCTAGGGAGAATGGAGGTCATTCATCTTGTGTAAATTGCTCTCTAAAGGTGCATATTTCTTTCCACATTTTTGAAGGGACTAGAGTGACTAGCTCAGATGGACATCATGGATATGACTGAGATGTATATATATAGTAATTTTTGTGCTATTTGAGACACACTAAAATAACCAAAAAGATCATAAGTATTACAAATATGACAAAGGAGCTATGTGTCTTATGGAACCAGTGGTCAGACATCAGTCCAAATACTCCATGGTATCCCAGTGGGTACTGCACACTGTTCAGACTCACTCAATGGCATTTCTGGCATCAAACTGTTTCCTCATAGCTGTTAATGTTCTACAGCTTAATATACTTAATTACACCATAGTGGAAATTAGTTCTGTCTGGTTATTTTGCCACTTCACTATGTTTCAGGCAAAGTTTTCTAAATTGCAGAATCCTTAAAATCATCTGCATTAACCAGAAAATTTTATGAAGCAATGGTGCACAGAATACACCCATTTTTGGCCACTGAATTATTTTCTCTATGTGTGTGTGTGTGTGAAATGGGCTCAAGTTAGATTACAGTACCTAAAACCAAATACACACTCATCTGGTTTTGACCCCTACCCAAGCCTGACTTGCAGAAATGGAATGCAGAAATACTTGTGATATATAAATTTTCTTATTCTGCATGCTTTACATAGCCTGCAATGACACAATGTCTAGGGAATATTTTATGTCAGTATAAAGATAAGGTGACAAATGAGTAGTTGTAAAAAAACCTATTTTGTCACAGCACGTTTCACCAACACAGAAACTCCCCTCATATGAAACTTCCCAACCCACCGTTTTTCCAAGTCATTTGTAACAACTTCCTCATTTTTTTTTCTGCTCAACACCATCTGCAATACGTGCTTTCTCAAAATGATTTAAGGCAGATTGAAAGTCCACTGAATGGCCATCTATATTATCACTGAATGTCTTCCAGAAATTACATTATTTTTTTCTTTTTTTCATGTTTCAGAAATAGGAGTTGATTCTTCAGCACAAACCCCAAAACAGCTCCAAACAAACAAAACCCAAACCCATAAAGCATGGAAAAAGTGACAACATTTATTCAATGTGCGAAAAGAATTGCAGCTATAGTTGTCAGGTATCAATTCAAACTGTCAACAGATTTTAAGTATACAATTCTAAAAAGCAGTGTTCAGTCATAACAACTCCTGTTGACCTCTTTGGAAACACTTCTCTTTGGAGTGCATTTAAGCCAAAATATAGGGCAAACTATGCAAAACTTCAGACTCTCAGGAGCATTGTCCTATGGACTCTAATGGGAAGAATTCAGGAACTGAAGAGACAGCGTATTTGCGAGACAGATGTGAGATGGTATTCTTGGTATTAAATGAAAATATTTCACTCTGCATTCTCTTTTCTTAGAAAAGGAGGTCATCTTCAGAGATTAGTAGTGCTGCTGTTCCACTGCAGCTTTTTTGTCTGTGGGAGGACAGAATGCGATTGAAAGGAAAAACCTTCTGCAGTGGTGGTGGCTTAGAAAAAGAGCAAGGAGAAATATTTATGACAAAGTTGTTAGTAAAAAACAAGCATTCAGTTCAAATACACTTATATCTGATTCCATCTTGAAAATATACTTTAAAATATACATTATTACATTATTCTTAAAAAAGCAAAAAATTAAGTTTCAATATTTTTCCTTAAAACCTTATTTGACATTGCTGTAAAGTTTAATGTATGTTTCTACATATACGATTGAGTAAATTTAATCTGTGGTCACAATATTATGTTCTTTTGTTGCTTTTTTTTACTTTAAAGGAGAAGCAGACAAAATGTTTTCATTTGGACTTAAAAATTCCCTTTGTTATTTCCCCCTAGCCCCTAATTATTGTTCTTTTTAAAATGGGATAGAATATAAGTATTAACTCATTAAATTAACCAGAGATGATAGAATTCTAAATATCATTTCTAAAAAATGCCATAGGATAGACTTTTTTTTTTCAGCAGTTTTTGAGCTGAATTATTTTGTTAGGATATATTTGTAAAAGCATTAATGTATTACCTTCACATTTTACTTTCTGAATTAAGCTAATTGATGAAATAGTGAAGGTTTGAGGTGGGGATTGAATTTAGCCTGTTTTATATTTTTATTTAGCATATCCTATGTGTATTCTATTTCACTAAATATGTCAGCATAAGCATAGAACGCATATGTTGAGGTTGGTTTATCTTCCAAAATGACCAAGATGCAATCTGAGCATTGGAAGGCAGTAAAACTCCAGATGTATCATGTGGTCTCCAGGTTCAGACTTTAAAGTTTCCCTTCTTAAAGCTATGCAGTGTTTTTAAACTGTGCTATTAGTCTAGCACTGATTATTGCCTGTCTTTGACAAAAAAAATCCCAAACCAAACCAACCCAAACCAAATCAACCAACCAACCAACCAACCAACCAAGAAAAAAACCCACCCCAAACAACAATCAAATCAGAAACCAAAAAAAAAAACCAATGAAACATCCCCCCAAACCCTAACCAACAAGTAAACAAACTAAAACTCCCAAACCTCCCCAAAACCCCCCACATTTTCTGGGAAAGAAGAAACATAACAAATATATTACATTCTTCTAACATTTGGCACATTGTGACTTTATCTGTAGCTGTGTATAAAAGGAACCAGTGTAACATTGACTTGTACTGTAAAAACTACTGTCTCTGGCCCTGAATCCAGCCCAGAATTTTGGAATACAGCTATTTCTAAATACATATATGATATCTTAGATTTTAGTAGGATTAATCTTTTCTCCTACATTTTCAGAGATTATATTTTGATTCGTGTTAGATGCAATGCCAGGGAGCTTTGTACATACGTTCAATATTTAAGAATATCTGTTATTTTTTCATGTAAGCATTTGAATTTTCTTGATGAATATATATAGCAGTTCAATAGCAGTTCCAATATGTAGCATATAGCCAATTTACCAGTCTAGAAGATTATGCAAGTGGAAGTCCCTTCCATTTCTTTCTACCTTCTTTTGCAGGCCACTTACAACATGCTTATCTTTCAAAATTTCTTCCACAGTACTGTCTGTGTTTGTCAAGTGAACCTTGAGATAAACAATATTATTAAAACAAAGTTAATGGAGAAATAAAAATTTTGTTGATGGGTACTAAATATTACACTGAAATTTAGAATTCAGAAGTAGCCTATGGAAAAAAATAAAAGAAAAAAGGTAATCTGCAAATAAATACCAAAAAGGAAAATTAAGCCTTTAATTACCTTCTAAAGATCTTAAATAGGAATAAAATAAGTCAGTAATGTGTGTTTTATTCTAAACCAGTCCAAAGCCATTTAGAAATTAATTTTTAAAGCATATATATAATTCTATTTGTGAATTCAGAAGGAAAAAGGGGAAAGGAATTATATCATTATACTTGATCCTTAGTAATCATGATGCAAAAAAACCTGCTTCATTTTTAACATAGAATATTTTGTTCATATTTGTTTAGATCATGGAGCCATCACCTAAATTTTAGAGAACTTAAATTCAAAGAATATTCAAGACATACATTATCTATAAAAGAGGAACAAAAGATTTTGAAATGTATGTTGTTAACCTATGGGCAATAAGTAAGAAGAAAGCACCAAAATGCTAAATAGTGAAGTCAAGCAACAAACTTCAATACTGAGCTGTCAGTTAGGCATACTGTGATGTCTTGATAAGACATCTTCATTAGTATAGTGCATTGTGAGTGGCAAAGCGAGGCAGCAATCAAGTTTTCTTCAAAAGAGGAATTTTAGACAGGTAAGAAGAGAATGGGGAAGGGAGAATGGGGAAGAAAAGGAAACAAAAATAAATTTAAGCTCACAGACAAACTAAACTGTCTTAAATGTCTAGATTGCCTCTGGTGAAAACATGCTTACACAGAACTCAATAAAATAACCAATGGAAGACAATCAAAACACCAAAGATAAATGCCCAAACTAGAGAACTGTAGAAATAATTGATCAGATGAATAATAACAAGATTTCTGTGCTGTTAATTTCCATCTGTTCTTAGAGACACTCACACTAGAAACAGTATAACTGAGAGTTTGCTGACAAGGGACAATCAGCAGGGAAAGCGTTCTTTATGGTGTGCAACTTACTGAAGTACTATAGTATGCATCATTTAATGAATGCTGTGTCTATTCCAAGGACTGAACAGTGTGGTGCAGAACTAAATCTTGGATTGCAATAAATATCTTTTGTTTTTTCTTCTATTAAATAATTTTAAAACTTTTTCAAACTTTTCCCTCTTATAGTGCTGTAGTAGTGAATTACAGGAACAAGACTTTGAACCCTGTGATGCAATGTGTACTGCCTGACATCGCCTAGATTTTTCATTTTAGGAACTTTTATTTTCCAGTTAATGCTAATAGTCATGAGCATTTTATCAGCTACCATAGGTATGTGAGCTTCTGTGTGGATTACACAGACAGCAGGAAGTCCGGTCTTGGATTGAATTTGTAACCCAGAATAGAAAGGCTTTGTGTTTCAGACTGCTACTAATCATACATGCTACTACTGCTTTGGTAACATACAGTTATATTACTTTCTAAGGTCTATATTACTTTCAAAAGGAAAATCAATGTGAAATTTTATTTTCTTTTCAGGAAAAATCATGGACAAGTAATGATTATTTGTGCAGTTACAAAGTTGTGCCATTTGTTTTTGAAGAGTTTTGGAGTTACTTGTGGTGGCTCTTTGTATAACAGCATTGTGCGAGGAGAAAAAAATAACTCAAAAACCACTCTGGAGTTTTTATGAGACTTTTGTAGAAAGCAGCTTTTCAGAGAGGACTTCCACTGTCATAACAACACTCACTTTGCTTCAAAAACCCATCCAAATATACCTGCACTTGTATTTACTGCACATAAAAACAGGCTGATATGGCCTTTCATATTCATATTTCATCTCTTTAGGCATGCAGAAGGTGGAATTGGAAACACTGAAGTAATTTTACCAGCTGTCTGCTTTTGTTAAGTACATGCACTGTTAAAAAGCACTGACCATTGCTGAGGTCAACCACTGCTTATGCAGTGATTACATGTTTTGAAAACCCTCCTGAATTGAAGTTGGTTGTGGTGACAGCATGAAAAGGATTTCTCTCAAAAGTAAGAAGATTGTGCGCCGGTGGCTCTAGCAGATAGTTCAAATCTGTCAAGCATGAGTAAGTCTTTTGAACTCGTGGCCTGAGTGGAAACCATATCAAGTGTGGTGTTGCACTTGTGTAAATCTGCTTTAACTCAAAGACAGAGGACTCTGCCCAGCTGCTTCTTCATAAAGTTTTCTGCATTGCAATGACATCCACAGCTATGAAGAGACTCTTTATCAACCTCATTAATTGACTGGCAGTATAAAGGCCAAAGGAGCTAATAAATTTTTATTGATTTTTTTAAATTAATATTTTAAAATAGCTAATCCCTTTGGAATTTTGGGTTAGTTACACAATTACTTGGGAATATTGATGGAAGATACTAAATTTTACTTAAAATAAAAACAAAAACAAAACAAACAAGCAAACAAACAAAAAACCCAAACCAAAACCAAGAAACATTTTTTAAAAACTAATTAAAAAAGGAAACTAATTTTTGACCATTTTTAGTGTTTATTTTACATGACTATCTCAAAGCTGAACATGTAAGCTGAACTTATTATGTAGCCAATGAAATAAAACAGCCATTTCTAGGAAATGGTTTATCCTTAATTGTAATATATTCTGAAGAGAAATACTATGAATCATCCATGGAAATAATTGTCCCTTGACTCTAGGGACATCCTAAATGATTTGTTTATACCAAATGGTAGATAGTTAATGTTAGGAGAGATGAATTACGTACTGAATGTTGAATCAAAACCCACAAAAAAATGAAAGTAAGATTTAAATGTGGGAATATCCAGAGACTCTTTGAACCTTTGATACTAATTTACCAGGACCTTCTTTAGCAATTTTTTTAGCATTTTACAGCTAAATGTAACAGCATTTGCTGCTGTCTCCTGAAATACCAATTTCAAACTGCTTTTACAAAACGATATGGAGTTTCAGGAACCACCTATGCCTAACAAATTGGCTAAATGCCTTACCATTTTAGTGACAGTGGTAGCTTTTGACTTCCTGCCAGCAAGACTTGCTTTTCTAAAAGATTACTGTTGGTATGCTAATGACTAGCTATGAACAAGCTTTCACATTTCTCTGAAATGAACCTGAAAGATATGCCGAAGTGCATTAATATTATGAAAACTTTAGCATTTCTGTGGTTACTACAAGACAGAATTACTGGTAAAAGGTATAGAGCTTTTGGTCTCCTTGAAAGGTGTTTACAGGAAGGAATGTTGAAATTTAAAACCTCCTCAGACTATCATTGCTGGAAATAAAAAGAATCAAAAAAGATTGATGAATGAGAACTAATTATGCATATTAAGTCTATTATCAAAAACTAGTTTAAAATTAGAATTTAAAGTTATTATTTTCTGAATATTACACATTATTTGCTACACCAAATAATATCACCAAGAAAAGAAAACCTACAGTAAAAATAATGAAATTGTTATTTATAAGGAAAACTTCTTCCTTTGTAAAACATTTTAATTACAAAAAAAAACCATTAGGAAGCAAAATTATCTATAAAATAAAAAGCTTTGCATAACACAACATAAAAAGCTGCTATAAATAAAAGGACAAACTATTCCTGATTTATTGAAATATAGATAAATAAATCTATTAACCTTCCGGAATATTTTCTCCTGCTACTTACCTTTATTGTAGATGAATCTTTACCAGTGCAAAGGAAATTCAGGAATATTCAGGCACCCTTTAAGGCATACTTACATTTTTAGTCTGAAATTGACTAACATGAAGATGTCTGAATAAGTCTGTAATTGTGATTTATATTTCAGTCATCTTATTTACCCCAAGCTTCATGATGCACTGTTACAGGCACCTAAGTTAGGAACCCACTGTGAGAGCTCTTTCCATGTGACTTATGAATCACTTTGCACCCCAATCTTAATTCATCAGACCAAGAATATTCATATGTGCAATATTTTACATATGAGAATCAATCAGCGGAGTATCTTACCAAAAATCACAGAATCACTGGGTTTGAAAAGACCTTTAAGATCATCAAGTCCAACCGTTCCTGTCCTATGCTAAACCATAGAATCATAGAATCATAGAATCATAGAATGGTATGAGTTGGAAGTGACCCCAAGGATCATAATGCTCCAACCCCCCCTGCCACAGGCAGGGCCACCAACCTCAGGCCTGGATCTACACTAGCTTGCCCAGGGCCCCATCCAACCTGGCCTTGAACACTTCCAGGGACGGGGCATCCATTACCTCTCTGGGCAGCCTGTTCCAGCACCTCACCACTCTCTCTGTAAAGAACTTCTCCCTAATATCTAATCTAAACCTTCCTTCCTTTAGCTTTAATCCATTCCCCCTTGTCCTGTCATTGTCTATCCTTTTAAAAAGTTGAATCCCCTCTTTCTTATAAGCTCCCTTCAGGTACTGGAAGGCTGCAATGAGGTCCCCCCGCACCATATCCCTAAGTACCTCATCTACCCTTGTTTTTAAACACATCCAGGGATGGTGACTCAACCCCCTCCCTGGGCAGCTTGTTCCATGTCCTGACAACTCTTTCAATGAAATTATTTTTCCTAACATCTACTCTGAACCTGCCTTGGTTTCCTTTAATGTATTGAAAGCTCTAAAATTCAAATCAAGAGTAAATCTTTATCCATAATATGCATTTGGAATTACATGAATGATGAAAGAAAACTGAAATACTGTGGGAATTATTGGTGGAAACTGTATGCACCTGTTATGGTGGCACTTCCTAATTTTAATATCAAGAAATCATCTTCTTGTTCCAGAGAACAGTTATAATTCCACCTATTCAGTAAATTACATCTAAGAAAATTCCATATTTTCCATGCTGGAAATCGTCACAGATTAGTTGTGAACAATCCACAAGTCAAATATTGTTTTCCTTCATTCAATGAGACATTTTAAATAGCTATAGAAATGTTGAGCTACATTCTATTTACAAGCAAGAAAATAAATTATATTTTTACACTTTTTTTTTCAGCACATTGCATTCATTAGAAATCAGAAAGTTTTACTGTTCCCTCTTTTCCCTAGGATTTTACAAGTTACCAAAATGTTAAAAATATTATTTTTTAGGGGAATAGTTTTACAATTAAAAGTCAAGTAGCTTCAAGATGACGATTGATACTGTTTTCTGAGAACACTTAACTGAACAATATTATTAATTAGAAAGAATATTAATTCTTTCAGAGAATTGTATAGTCATCATCAACATGTCTTTAGGGCAACCTCTGGCTATAAATATATTTGTCTGTCAATTCACATTACCTACAGATTATGCTCTTGTTCATTGCTCTTTAGGCAAGATACTTTCATTCAAATTCATCCTTGTGGAAAAGCTGAAGTCAGAAATCACAAACATTTTCAGAAATCATCAGTAAGATCAGTAAAATATATCCTTTTAAAGTATTACGTATTCTTATTTTTATTTTTTTCTAATTGAAACCACAAGGAAAACAATTTATTAATAACAAAAAGTGAATGCTTTATTAGTATTTTAACAACTACTACTCTGGTAACAAATAATACATTAACATATGACTTTTAACATAGAAATTTAAACACAGTGCTTACCAAAATACTGCACACCAAACACTGGTGCATCTGTAGTGTGAGACATATCACAGTGAAATCAGTGTTGCACTATATGGGTAAAACCACCTAATGTAGGTTAAGATCCAGCAAAAATCTTTTACATAATTAAAGAAATAAATGTTTTAATTCATGTCTGGTCCTGCTTTTGCAAACCCTAAGACATTTAAGCAATTTAGGGCACTTCCCCACTCTTTCATCGAGTATAGTGCAGATAATCACTCATATGGACATACAGAAACAGAAATATTTTTAAGTTGTTGAGACAACGTCAGATAGGACTTAGCACCTTACAGTCTGGCACTATGCTAATCTGTAATCATGCTTCAAGAACTCAGCTGACATGTCTCTGCAGTATGTTTAGCTTGTAGGTCTGATCTCTCCTAAACAGTAAAAATACAACACACTGCCTGTTTCAGTATCTCAACACATAGTTCTTTTAATGTTCTAATTTTAAATCACAGAGTTAAAAAAAAAAATCTTAAGATTATCAAACAAATTTGTTGTAAATACAAACACACTGTTGTAAATACACAACTGTATTTTTATAAAGGTTATGACAAGGAAGCCATTAAGGCTTTTGGTTGGTTGTTTGGTTTTGTTTGTTGGTTGGTTTGTTTTGTTTGCCCTCCCCCCCAAGGTAATCTCAAAATATTAATTTAAAATTTTCTTCCTGTTCATCAGTCTCAGTTCTTAAGTGGATTTTTTAGATTAACAAGAGTTTGATATGTTACCAATTTCTTATTCTGTAGACAGTTCTTTTCAGAGGATTTTAAAATTAAGTAGGAAGTGAGGTGGGGAAAAAATGTGAACTACTTATGTGTTTACAAGGCTACACACTTCGGTGTGTGATAAAGTAGTCATTGACAAAACCTTCTACCTGTGCTGAGATACTGACATCAACTTTAATCCTACATGTTGAGCCTTGAAATACTACTGAGTTACAAGTCATGAAAGTCCTTTATTCAATGATAATTTTCTATGCAAGAGTTTTAGAGCATTTTATTCTTCATCTCCAAATCAAATTACTGTGTTCGTTGTTTTCTGACACATATGCTGCTACCTTTTATTTTTTCATTCCATGATAGATGCTTTTTATGGACTCCTCTGCTACCAGAGTTGCTAAATATAGTGGTTATGTCTTTAAGAAATTATTACCCTGAAAAATGTCTTCATTTGGAAGCAGTAAAGAAACCCCAAACTACTGTTAATTCTTGCTTCCTCTATAGTTCATAGTCTTCGTTATCTTTCAGATTCAGAAGGATATGATATTGGTATAATCCAATGGGAAATGTAAAAATAGGTCTCATACATAATTTTTAAATAACTGACAAAAAAGTAAAGTATCAAAAGCACTATCTTTTACATCAGTATGCTTCTGTTTCTTATTTTTACCTAGATGTCAATTCTTTCCAGCAATGTTTCAAAGCAAGCAATATACAATTGCAAAAGTTTGAAGATATTATGCTTCATGATGGGGAAAAACAAATAGGTACAGTATATGACTATATATGCAATTTTAGATTTCTGAGAAAAATTTGAGCAACAGCAGATTGACATAAAAAACATGAATATTTTTATTGTACCTTAGAATATAATGAATTCTGATATCATGTAATCATCACATTTGAGACCCATTTCTCAACACTCAGCTTCTGAATAACATAGTAGCACAATAAGTTTTCTAATTAGCACTGTAGACAACCCTAATTTAAAATGACACAATCTCAGATTCATTATGCATATACACTTCAGTTAAATAGTATTTTCTCCTGTCACAAATTTAAGGAATGTGGTATTGGTGAATTTTGAATAGTTGCAATAGCCTGAAAATTAAATCACCATCACAACACTCAGTTAAAAAAACCCTACATTTTGTGATTTGTTTCTATAGAGAAAAAATAAAATAACCCATTAATCCTTAAAGTGTTATTTATCTTCTTCATAGAGACAAATGGTAGGTGATAGTATACACAGAGTACAGGAATTTGGAGATTCCCAACATTAAGTGAAAAGGAAGAGAGAACTGTGCTTCAGATAAGATCTGTTTGTTTTTTGGTTGCTTGGTTTTTTGTTTGTTTGGTTTTTTTCCCGGTAAATATTGAGAAAACTAGACACATATTTTGGCTTGTGGTCACTTATATGCAGATCCTCTTGATCCTGTAGAGGTTTATAGTACCCTTTTACTTCAATCTTGTGTCTCTACAAAATGCCTGGACATTGTGAAAAGCTGTTACCAAATAGCATTTAAAATATTTGCTGATTTTTTTTTTTTTTTAAGTATACCATCTAATCTATTAACAAACTCCCCCTGGAAAAAGGAACACAAGCAGTAATTTGTGATATCAGGTATAACAGAATCTTTTTTTAGCAAAACAATAGCTAGAATTTAACTATGACTGCAAGAACATGGGAAAGAATCTGAAAAAAACAAAGGTTTTGTGATGTTTTAGGCTTTGGCTGCATACGTTCAGGCTGCAGGTTGAACGCACCCTGGACAATACTTCTATGTACAGTTTGGCTCATTGGTAAATATACAGTTGATAGGCGTACACTGCTTAAACTCTTTTTACCTCATTAATCTTTGGGTATTATCTGTAATACATTGTTATACTGTGTACTGAAAAATGCAATCACACTTACATACCAGCTGTTGGCCTAGTGGAACTCTATAGCTGCAAAAGAGAGATCCTCACTCCTGGTCTCATTTTTTTCATAAAGTAATGATTTCTGCCGGCAGAACAGAAATTTCCAGGCCTGTCATAGTGTCCATAATAGTAGCAGAAATGATTGCTAGTGGATAACATCTGTAGCTGGAGAGCTAATCACCCCATCAATTAGTTTGAAGGAGTTATATGCTTATTGAATATACTTTAGGTGTTCTTTGGGGTATTGAGTGGCAGTTCAATATATACGCACAAGAATAATGTTTGGGGAACATTTTCTACTGTTAGTGTTTGGAATGAATTTCAACATGATTCTTCAGAATTATGTGTAAAGATTAAAATAAAAACAATCTGAGGAGATGGCAGACAAATAATGGTTAATGGTCTGTGAAGGCCCTTTGTAAAGAAGCTAAGATTTGTCATCAGTAACATAAAAAAGCGCATCTGTTAGACATTAAAATACAAAAGTCTAGATTTATGTAATTGAGCATATGACCTGTTAGGGAATTCATATGATTCACTTGAATAAGTGGGCTATTTATTACTACATAGGTACTGGAGAAATAGTGATATTACTGACTAGTGAAGTTTATTCACAGATTTTCAATTAATATAGTTTTAATATTTGTTAATTTTATTTACAAATCAACATAAACCTTTAAATGTAACATATTTTTCTTAAATGTTAATCACGTGATATATCCCCTGAAATAAGAAATTAGAAGCATGCAGTCTAAGTTCCACTATTGCGATTTTAATTGTCTCTACAATTCTATTCACACCATGAGACTTAACAATGTACAGACAACAAAATTGACTTACATTTTTTTACATGAAATTCCAAAATTTCCATAGGTCCTCTGTTTCAAGTATGATATACAAAATCCAGGTAAGTTTCTCTAAGTACCTTCTACTTCTTTTCCCTAGTAGTAAGCTCTATCTTATATGAAATTAATAGATAATATCTGAACGTTTGGTATTTAACCAATGATGGTATGAAGTTTGTTTACTAAAATTAGTCCACCTTTTTTACTCTGAGACAGAAAGTTCTTGAGCAGATGAAGTATTATGTATATTGATGACTGGTTCAGGAAAAAAAAAAATTCTTCTTTTTCATATCTTTGAGAACATGGGACTGAATAACAACAGAGCACTTTAACTTAGAGTATCTATTTCCATTGTGTGTTCCAGATATGGGAAAAAATATAGTATGTGCTTTAGTTCAGTTGAGTTCTTTCTTTGGACTACTTTGTATTATAAATAACACACTTTTATTTTTAAAATATTAAAAAAGAGGCCTAATTTCACCAAATTTGAGACTCTTAGTGAGACCATTAGTGAATTTATGAAATACGTAAAGTGGTTCTTATTCTTCAAAAGCTAGTTCATTTGGAAAATCTATGATAGCAATGGAAGGGGATTTTTTTGGTCCATTTACTGATTATTCTTTTAACTGGAAATAAGAATATAAGTCCAAGTCAACAACCATCATATAAAAGTAATGATATTATGGAAATAACATGTGAAGCAAAAATAGAATTGAATGACAATTTATTACATTTCATGCAAGTCTATTAAGTAGAATTAGCTCTGTTAGTATGATTATCATAAAATAATAAAAGAAAATAATAATTAGAAGTGTTACTATGCAAAATTACATTCTATGAAAGATAAATGATCCTTCTTATAACATGTGATATGCCCTCAACACTTCTCTTAGATTTTTGGCAGCTATAATCCTCTGATTTTGTAATGGAAGTATTAAAAAATAATTGCTCTCAAATAGAAGCAAGGTTTCAGTGTGCTAATACAAAAAGAAAAAGAAATTAATTACTTCAACTTCCATTTTCAGCGGGTTTTTTTCATAATCCAGACTCTGTAGAGATTTTCTGTTTCCCTGATTCGTCTTCTTATAGCTATTCCTTTACACGAGCGGTTCTCTTCTGATAGCAATCTTTCCTTGCTCAACTTGAGAGAGATAAACCCTAGGCAATGTTAAAAGGCATTGCCTCTTATCTTTCCACGTTTCGTTCTGAATCTAGCAATGAAACTATCCTATCAAGTCAATGATGAGTCCTTAGTGTAGGATATATATCAATTTCTTCCCACAGCATGAAAAAAAGTTTAATCCTTGCAGAAAGTCTATCAAACAATTATTTTCACATAATTTATTAACTGCTAACATAGGTTGTGATACTGCAAACGGATTAGGATATTATAAATATGTCTCCATGTAGATAAGTACTTACAGGAAAATATGTAGTTTTCTGTGAAAAGAGTTTATTGAATTAAACAAAACATTCACTACTATCTCTTGCTAGAGATTCAGTCATAGAGGTTGCACTTATTGCCACTGCTGAAAGAGGAGTTTGGGTGTATAAAAATACGTGTACTCCTGCTAAGGAGAGTAATATAATCAGTGCCTTCACCACCCTTTTCTTCTACCCTTGTGATTCTGTGATTCCGTGAAATTTGATGGAGAGCAGATTTCTGTGTCTTCTTCAAAATCTTCTTCAAAAATGCAACAATGAAACCATCAAACGCATACAGTAACACCAAAGCGGGGGATATTCTGAGGAAAGGAGTAAGGCTTTTACAGAACAGCAACAAAAAAATCTTTTTCTAAACCTTTGGTTTATATACAAAACACCTACGGACAAGAACATTTTCTCATAATAAATGTTCTCAAAAAAACCCAACAAACCCAAAGCCCACACAGACCAATCACAGCCAGACGCCCACCAAAGCAGGAGAACAGGAGAGAAAATATATAGAGTGGCTCAGGGGTCGCAGTAAGGTCAGGGAGAGATCAGTCAGCAATTAACGTCATGGGCAAAACAGACTCACCACGGAATAAATTGCACCTAATTTATTGCCCAATCAAAACAGAGTAGGATAATGAGAAATAAAACCTCCTCCCACTCCTCCCTTCTTCCTGAGCTCAACTTCACTCTGAATTCTCTCCCTTCTTCTCCCCCAGGCAGCACAGGGGGATGGATGGGGAATGGGGGTTGTCAGTTCATCACAGGCTGTCTCTGCTGCTCCTTCCTTCTCAAGGGAAGAACTCCAGTGTGGGGTCCATCTCACAGGAGACAGTGCTCCGTCAGCTTCTCCAATGTGAGTCCTTCTCATGGGGGCTTCAGGTCTTCACCAGCTGCCTCAGTATGGATTTCTTCCATGGGGCGCAGACCTTCAGGAACAGGCTACTCCAGCACAGTCCCCCACAGGGTTACAATTCCCCCCAGAAACCCTGCTTCAGTGCGGACTCCTCTCTTGATGGGGACATGGGTCTTGTCAGGAGCTTGCTCCAGCACAGGCTTTCCCCATGGTCAGAGCCTCCTTTGGGTGTCTCCACCTGCTCCACCGTGGGGTCCTCCATGGTCTGCAGCTGCAATCTATGCCCTCATCTTCATCCATGGGCTGTGGGGACACACTTGCTCCACCATGTGTTTCTCCACAGGCTGCAGAGGCACCTTTCTCTCTGGTACCTGGGGTGCCTGCTCCCCAAATTCCCTGGCCTTGGTGCCTGCACTGTTTTTTACATCTTCTCACATCTTTCTCTGGTGGCACAAACCGGCTGCCTTTTGTTTTTTCCTCCTAAATGGGACTCACAGAGGTGCTATGACCATCGCTGATGGGCTCAGCTTTGGTCAGCAACAATTCTGGCCTTGAGCCAGCTGGTGTTTGCTCTGTCAGGCCTGCAGAGAGCTTCTGGCTGCTTCTTGCAGAAGCCACCTCTGCAGCCCCCCTTCTCCACCAGAACCCAGCCATGAAAACTGTGACAAGGAATAAACTTCCCAGTGCAGAAACTTGTACATTTCTTAAAAAGTAAAACAGTAATAATAAAAAAATATTTAAGATGTCCAGATTCTAGCTAACAAATAAGATGTCCTGATCTTAGAAGGTTGTCTAAAGTAATAGCTTATTGAAGAACAAATTTTAGCTGTTGTGATTTAACCCCAGCTGGTAGTTAGGCAACATGCATCTCATTCCCACCCCCTCCAAGGAGATGGAGGAGGAAAAGTGAGAAATCTAGTGGGTTGATATAAGACATTTTAACAGGTAATCCAAAGGAATCTTAGTAGTAAACTAAGGAATTCACTTGTCACTTCCCATCAGCAGGCAGGCAGGTGTTCAGCCATCTTCAGGAAAGCAGGGCTTGATCATGCATAATAGTCACTTGGGATGTGCCATCTCTTTGAACATCCTCCCCTTCCTTCTTCTTCCCCCAGCCACTTATATGCTGAGTGTGATGTCACGTGCACAGCAGTAGCAGAAACATGGTTGCATTATCAACATTCTTTTCAGCACAAACCCAAATCAGCCCCATACTAGCTACTGCAAAGGAAATTAACTTTATCCCAGCCAAAGCCAGGACACTGCTGCTGTTGCTTTTGTTGTGTATAAAATATATAGTTGTTATTATATATAAATAGTATAGATCACTGTGCAGTAGCTGGGTTTGGAAAAAAAACCCACAAAAATATTTCATATTTTCTGCTTCATTCCATAATAGTAATTTCAAGTGCCACACAGTTCTGTATTGCACTTTGTTATTAGGTTTTTAAAATTTTATTATTCACTTAAAAAGGATTATGTAAATAAAATACTTCACCTTATAATCCCTTTTCTCATTTTTTAATTTTTCTTTTATTCAGTTGCATTGTATTTACTGTTTGAAATACTTTGCATAAGATATTCGCAATATGAGCAGACTCTAATTTAAAATACCTGTGTGATCTTTACTTAATATTTTGTTTTCATATGTTCAAATTTATTTGTTTTTGTAATAGGAATTTTTTAACAAATCAAATTCATTAGGTAGCATTCACTTTTCCCATTTCTTGTACAGCAAATATTTAATCAGCAGATTAAACCATTAGTTTATCAGTCTCTGAAGATGTGTTGCATAATTAGTATAGTAGATCTTTCATTAAACATTTTTCAATTACTATAAATTACAATTTTATTCTTAAATATTAAATTAAACTACATTCACTATGACTAATATATCTTGTTTTAAATAGAAAAAGCCCACAACATTCTGGAGGCAGATTTTATAAGTAAGAATTTGGAAAAGAATCAGATGTAACATTTACTCTTTTGCAGAAAAATTTAGTAATCAAAAAAATGAAGTCAAAGAAATTACTAATTGCACAAGGACTGCTCTTTTCTCTGAAAACACTGTCTTAGCTTTCACTTTGGGGCAACATCATCAATGAATCAAGAGAGCAGAGCACAAAGCTTCAAGACAGGAAGATAAATGAATGGTTATACGTAAACGTTAGCTAGAACTGCAGATTTATATCATATGAAGATTGTGAGGAGGTAGAAAATATATTACAAAACCTGTTCAAACAGTTAAGTTCCCAGATTCTCTGAAATTATGGAAATTGCCTTTTCTCCTAATACAACTTGAGTGATAAAACAAAACAGTAATTGCTGCTATTACTAGAATCTTATGCGAGTAATAAGACATTCTGATGTGACTTGGAATCTCTCTCCCCTATGTCTGTCTCTCTCCTTACACTTCCATTCACTCTATGTAGCACCACCCGTTCCTCAGTCCCGGGATTCACATTTTCTATTTTTTTCTGTAATTGCTACTAAATTCTGTTTGATACAGAGTGGTTCAAAGAGATGGGCATTCCAAGATGGGTCCAGCTAAGTGCAGCATCTGAACGTTCCATTCTAGCAAATTATACTTGGTAAAAGAGGAAATTTTAGTGTCCCTCTCTCCTTTGCTTATGGTCAGCATGTTTAGAAAAACAAATCAACCCCCACTCCCCCACCATGAACTTTAAAAATCTTGTGGGAAGCTAGGCCAGAGACAAAACTGTCTTTTGAAGCCTACACTTTTTTTTTCATGTGAACATTTAATTTTCTATTGATATCAAAGAAAAAAAAAAAAAAAGATATTTTATGTCAAATTTCAATCTGAAATCCCAATAGTTTGAGACTTTTATGGAAAAAGAGAGTATTTTGATCATTTAATCTCATGCACTTTACATAAAAATGCAATTCCTTCAGCCAGACCATACATTCCATTCAGGCTAATACAATACAGATTCACTGAGTCTAACTTAATTTATTTGGGTCCAAAAAGCTTCATTTCATTTCAAGAAGCTAGAACAAAAGTGTACCTGCTACTTCAAATTTAGAAGATCTGATAAGGACTCACAAAGCTGACATCTTCCTTTAAGTGCTTTTGGCACTTACTGTTATGGGAATGGCTCAGGAATCTGTCTGGCAAGAATAGATGCAGCAGATAAATTGCTTTAAATCCACCGATTTGTTACCCATTTAGGTCCATTACATTTAAGCATTCTTTAAACCTGTTAATGGGTAGCAAATGCTTTTAAATGTTTTGGTGAAGGGGACAGTTTGGTGAACTGGGATCTTTTTTTAAATATAGATTAAAATCACAGCCCTTCAGAATACAATAATAGCAAATTGGATACAGCAAACTTGAACTGTACTTATTTTATTATAATTCCTTTTTTAATAACTGTAATTATTGTAAAAGCATCCCACATTTAATATAAATAAAAAGAACATTAACGAAGCAATAGTTATATGATTAATATAGAGCTGGCTCTGACTTCCTTGGCTTATTGTGAGCTATGGCCAATGAAGTAAATCCATTCACATCTGCTAATTAGAAGTTCAGTATGCTTAACAAAGCCTCAAGATTTAGCTGTAGGATAAACCAAACATGAAAATGGTTCTGCTTAATCAAACTTTGATTTAAGGTAAGCCAACTGAAAACTGGAGAACAGGAGCCAAAACAATATAATATGCCCTACAATGAACAATTTCTAAGACCAATATACACTGTTCATTTCCTCTCAAATGAAGAAAGTCAGATGCTGAAGGAGTAGAGGAAGTTGTTAACTCCTTTTCTGTCTATTTTTATTTAGAAATTTATAGAAATGGGGAAAATGGGTAGTTCTGTTTACTGATTTTAGCTTAATCCTTCAAAAGCTAAACTAAAACTTTGAAGTAAATTTCCTATGGCTGTAATGAGACCTGATTGTGAAGGTGCCCTCAGCTTCTGGATATAGTCTCAAAAGTCAGAAAGATTTAGTACCTCTCAGGAGGACATTTCTGCTTTCATGTGTGGAGTGCAATAACATGCTTTTAAACACTTTTCTCTTTAATACCGAGCAACAATATTTTAAAAAAGAAAGACTGGAATAATATTTAACTTCCATAGGGTGCTACAGATTTAAGAAAATGTTGAGCCTTCATGATAAGTTACTTCACCACAGCCATTTATTTTGATTATGTAAATGTAGTTATCTGGTGGAATTTTTCTTTTATGAGCACTGGTTGATAACATTGAATCAACTTGCAGATAAGTAAGGATTGAAGAATACCCCTATTTCAATATTCCTATTAAGTTCCTGTGAGTAAGTGCTTACTGAAGAAAATCTGAAATGCAGGTATGGAGGCATATGTTTCACTACTTTAGTTTTTAACAGTATCCTTGAAAATCTGTGTCCTGTATTCTGAATGCTCGGTATTCAAAAAAAACCAAAGCGTCTAAAACTGATGCAATACTAAACAAAAAGAAATTGCAAGTGATGAGAAACTTCTCATTTATCAAGTTATTAAAAAGCATCATTGTATACTTTTCCCTTACATGTTTATACAGAAAAAACCCACCCCACCCCTTAGAAGATAAAAGCGAATGGCCTTCTAGGTCCTGCTACAGCCACTTTGGGAACAGTACATTGACTCCAGTCCAAATGTCATTAGCATCTGTTGTCCTCTGCAAATCAGGTTTAGATCCCAGGACTTTTTCAAGTGCACATAATAAATCTACCCTGAAAGAGAATTGCTGTAGACCTCAGGAAGGATGGCAAATTTGATGCAGAGACTGGCATGTATCACCATTATCAACAGGACACAGGAGTTTATATGGAGTTCCTTGTATTACCAGAAATTATCATAAAACAACTCTGTGGTCTGTTGTGGGCAGGCCCAGATAGACCAGGACACATTCTGGATGTCTAAATCCAACTATAGTTTTTACTTAGCTTAGGTTTTCAGTTTCTCTGAGAGATTCAGGCATGTGTCTGCTCAGGTGATAAAAGCTCTTGGCATGAATGGACTGACTTATAAGGGAATACATAACTTTTCAGTAAAAAAACCCAAACAACAACAGCTGAGTCTAAATCTTTTGAGAATAAATAAGCTGAGAGTATTATATCACAATTTTTATAACGTACCCCAAATTATGCCTAAATCCTCTGTTATGTACTATTTTTCTGTGAAGATTCTTGAAAGGATGCTTTCTTTAGCCATAGAGTTAACTGGATAAATATTTTTTTTTCCTAAAAGTGATTTTTAAAATTAAATTGCTGTTAAAATGCTTGCTAATTTAATGTGTAACATTATATTGCATTTTTATTTTAAAATCACAACATTGTATAACATATGTCAGAGGGAGTTTCATAATCCATTAATAAATAAAAGACAAGCTTATCTTTAAAAACAAAGAATAACATAAAATTGTAGGTAGATTGACCAGAGTAAAGCTGCTAACACTTTCCTAAGTAAATCTTTAGTTGGTATTCAGTGGATTCTTTGAAATCCACTAAACTAAAGTAATTTAATTTAATTGAAGATCTGGCTTAAAACATATTAGAATTTTTAAAATAATAAAATAATGGGGATATTTTTTCATTTACCCTTTTAATATTAAGCTATTTAAATTATATTTAAACTTCATGATAGAGCTTACAGGTTTTCACATTTCAGGGATATTTTGATACTATCAGTTTGTAGGAAAGTCCACTGGTTTAAGTACTTTGTTAAAGTTGTATTTTCAATCTATACATTGAGCTGCATTTTTAGAAAGTGACTAGTGTTTATGAAGCCTTCTGTTTTGATGCTTCACTTTGCATGCCTTTTGAACAGGCCTATTAACACATGTCCAGTAACCTGACATACAGGATTTCTTCAGCACCCTAAACACAGGCAGTAACTTCTGAGGTGATCACCTACAAAATGGTAATCTTCAGAAAAAAAGGACTTTTTTTTTTTTCTTTTTCAACACTAACAACTTCAAGCTGTTTGGTTTATGTAAAAACATTTCTGTAGACTATAAATACATTAGTGACATAAGAATCAAAGTACGATATGTACTTCATGATGCCTTAAGACAGTCTAATCATCAATAATTGAACCACATTTAAATAATATGTGTTCTAAAGTTTCCTACAATTTCCAGGATGAATGTATTGTTTCCTGCCCAAAAGGAAGATGGGACAGTCAGGATGATGACAACATGCTTGGTAGTCCAGCGTGCACTCCTGGGTGGCATGTTCAGAAATACAGAGAACATATGTTCACATAACTGAACTTTACAAGATCTCAGAAGATCTTGTAAAAGATTCCTGTCCTTGAGTACTACAAACTACTGGATTAAGGTAAGTTTATTGCACTGTAATTTCCTCTATCCATCCTTCTTATTTGGGTGTTTTTGGTGAGTGAAAAACTAGGCCAGTGGTCTTTTTATACAAACAAATGTATGTTTTCATGGATGTAAATACCAGCATAGGAAACCAGAATATTAAGCTGCATGTTTTGTTGCCTTTGTTTTCTGATACACTAACATCAGAAGCTGTTTTCTTATCCCATAATCGCACCCAAACTTTCCTCGTAACTAGAAAATGAACCATTTTTAAAGGACATAGAAATAACAATTGCATAATTAGAGTCATGCTAGTAACAAGTGGTTAGGAAGGTACAATACATGTGTAAGTATATACATATGCATGTATGTAAATATATATGTATATATATTACTATGAAAAATTTCTTATGGGTCTGATATGTAAGACTATGCATGGCAAAGACTGTATTAACATTATATTGAACCATAAATAGAAAACCATTCTCCAGTATCCATTAAGATACTGCATCTTAAAGCTACTTAAAAGATAATTAGCTATGCAGCTGTAGATAACCAGGCTAACTGATGAAGTATACTTTGATGGATGGTCCACAGAATGGAAAAAAAAATCAAGGGAAAATCAAAATCAGACAGACACATGGCTTATGGCTGACTATAAGGACATCATCATATGCTCTGGGATGAATCAGGTGCTTAGAAAAAATATCAGTATTTAATAATGAGAGTTTGTAAATAATATTCAATAAAATAAG
Organism: Porphyrio hochstetteri; assembly: GCA_020800305.1. Taxonomy (NCBI): domain Eukaryota; kingdom Metazoa; phylum Chordata; class Aves; order Gruiformes; family Rallidae; genus Porphyrio; species Porphyrio hochstetteri. The sequence goes on along the minus strand of CM036905.1, from coordinate 172,441,955 downwards.
TAAAAATGTTAATCAATGTCAGCACTTTGGTCATAGTAATTCACCATCTTTAATGTGCAGTTTACCATATACATTTAAGAATAAATCACATTTAATAATAGTAATAATTATAAAAAATAATCTAGTGGAAGAGGTTTATGTATGATAGCAAACTTTACTAGTTATTGCATGTTGTTTTTTTAATTCATGTTCAAAAAACCCTACAGCAATTTTAAAATAAATAAATGAATAAATTATTTCTGCAGCATCTGTCTAGTTTAGTTCACATGAAATACAGATTTTATTTTGTTTGGTTGTTTTGGTTTTTTTAAATTGCAATGACATAAAATATTTGATTGCAAAACTGTAGATAATCTATAAGAAAATACCACTGTAATCCTCTAAACAGACCAGGTTCAACCTCATACTCATATTTGCAGATGCCTTTACTTTATGGGGTTGTTTTGGATTTAAAATTTCCTCTCCTATCTTTGTTTTGCATAGTCATGCAGCCATGGCTCTTGGTTTTTTTTTTTTTCCTATTCTCTGTTCTCTATCCTATTCTCTTCCTGTTTCCCCAAACTTTTACATTGTTTGTTAGTTTTCTAGAGAAATACTAATAGTATTTGCTTCAGCATTTTCTGGAGTATCTTTGCTTTCAATAGAGATTTTTGTTTGTGAAAATATTAGGTTTCATGTGGAATATGTCTCAAATGCTTATTCTAAATGATAGTTGCAGTTTTTCCTACTGGCTTCAAAATACTTCAACCAATGCCATCCATTTTTTTTTCCAGCACAACAATATTATTTTAAAGAGACATGTAATTGTATTGCATTCTGAAAGCATTGTAAATTATGCACAATCAACAAAGCTATTATGTGACACTGCAAAATGTACTACTAATGAAAATGTAATCACCAGACCTTATCATTTTAGCTGAAGTTCTAATTTAATAATACAGTTTCATATGCCCAAGAGCCTTCTAACATTTATTTATCATGCCTATTTCCATTACCTAATCCAAAATAATTGTGTTGATTCTCTTAAATTATACTAATAGCATCCTGAAAGGGTCTATAGTTTCAAAAGGTTTATGACAATGTACACAATATACATCATATTAATATGTACATGATGTAGTATACCTCATTAACAAAGGTATTTAGAATTTAACCTTGCAGGTGTACTTTTTGGTGACCAGGCCAAAGATTCAATTGGTTTCTTACCTCCGTAAGATGAAGATTTCATCAAGAGCATTGGATTTTCATCTACTCTTTTCACTTCAGGTAGTTGCTAATTTACAATATGATTTTCACTCTCTTCATGCCCCACTTGTGAAGTTCAGTTCAGTTCAGTTTGAAACTTAAGACTTTATTTTACAGTCATAAAATCAATGGCAAGGATCCATAATTATTAAAACACTTCATAAATATTGCCAGACCTGGCCTTAACAGCAGAAGTAGCTTGCTGACAGAATCTCCTTTCCATGCAACTACCACCACCTGTTGGAGCAGGGATATTGAAGTGAGTAGACAGTGAGAAGGGCTGAATGTAGTTTGCTCTGAAAACACAGAGAACCCTGGCTTGAGCGCTTTCAGTTCCCATATACATCCTGAATACCCGGAATTTTGAATATTTCTAAGCACTCTTGATAATACTTTCTAATCTAACATTAATGCACAAAACAAAAATGCATTTTACTAAATGATCTGGTGCAGAGAATAAACAAGAAAAAAACGGTGGTAATAAAATTACAATATATATTCAAGCACTTCAGCATCTTTTCAGTCTACTAAGCATTAAGCTTCATTCTTGATGCATAGTTATACTGCTAGCCCTTTCTAACTTCCCTTTTCCCATGCTGCAACATCCTCATTCACTGTCTTTTAAGTGGGGATGAAGAATGCAAACAATCCATCAGATACTTGAAGAGGACATCTAACTGCTACATCAAGCTGCATCACACATTGTTCAGCATATCCACAGTTTCAACTAAGTCACTAGGGTCACAAGAGCTTTTTGGAGCTCTAGGCTAAGCTAAGCATTTATTTTGCCCTTATTTCACTACAAATCTCTACATAGGCTTCTCTGTTTAAGTGATAGTTTGTTCACTCTTTGTGGGACACCAATACATGTCTCCTTTTTATTACCAATCAGAGACAATGGCATTTAAAAGCGGTGAAAAGCTCAAAACATGGATTAGCTTTGCTTAGATCTTTCTCCTAGTTAAACCTAGCTAATAGTTGAACTGCAAACAATGTCTTTGCTTTCCAGAATAAGTTGCCTGGAGTTAGTTCCTTGCTAGAGACACATCTTCCTGCTCATCAAGGAAGTTGTCAAAAATACTATAGAGTGTTTCAGTTTACATTTATAAAATGAGGTCCTTTTCAGCTTGGTGAACTCCATCTCCAGAGCAGTCTATTCATGTTAAATACTGTAATTCACTGGCAGCAGGGACATGAACATTAAGAACAGGTAAAAATATTTTCTAGAAATGGGCAACAGTGATTACACTTTTCAGTATTTGGTCATAAACAGACTTCAGCTAGCACCAACACACAACTCCTTTAAAAAGGAGTTATTTTAAATGAGCATGAGTTAAAGAGGTTTGTTTGTTTAATGTTATATCAATTATTACACTAACATCCTATCTTTTGTAATCATTGTTCTACCTTTGGCATGATATATTGATAAAACATGGCAAATTCCACAAAAATTTAGGGAAAAATAATAAAATAGTTTAAAAAAAACATTGAAAGCTTTGATTTCTGTTAACAGCTATCAGCTGCCTCAGCTGCTTGTTTATTGCATTTTGAGTAATTCAGAGGAATAAAATGCCAGAGTTCATATAATATAAAGCATTTCAATGTTCTATTGAATCTTCTGGTCTATTTATACTGTGTTTCTCATCTAGTACTGCACTGTTTTTCTGCATAATTCAGCTTTTAATTGTCTTCTATTCCCTTTAGCTTAAGTTCAAGAGATAAAAGAATGAAAATATATAATGTGCAGATGTCACTTCACAGATCTTTTTTTCCATTTGCCAGGAGTTCTACCAACTAAACCCAACATACTTATTTATACTAGAACAGGTCATTAACTGTAAGCTGGGGCAAGACAGTAAATCTGTACTAATCTGCTCTGGACATAATCAACCTCCATTTTTAAAAAGGGAAAAAAGGAAGATGTAGGGAAGTATAGACTGGTCACTCTCAACTCTGTGCCTGGCAAGATCATGGAACAGATCCTCCTGGAAATGATGCTCAGACTCACAGAAAATAAGGTGACTGATGACAGCCAGCATGGCTTCATAAAGTACAAATCATGCCTGATAAATTTGGTGTCATTCTACTTTTACAATTACAGTGCTGGTGGGTAAGGGAAGAATGACTGACATCATCCATCCAATGCAGACCATTCTATCATTCTGTGATCCATAGATATAAACTTTAAATATAAACAGGACTTCTTTGTCTGAGATTGCTGTCTTCAGATGACTCATGTGTCTATAGTGAAACTCTCTCCTGTTTCCTCTTGAATAGAGTGGATAAATCCAAGTTATACATCAGGATCTGTCCTGTGCTAGCTCCTGAATAGGTTTTGAGGTTTGTTTAGGAAAATGTTAGCTGGTGCAGGCTGAAACCGTAAGATTCTTGACAGTAAGTGAAGGATTAGGAACAGCTGTGAACCAGTGCTCGAGTTTGTACCTTGACAGTTTGGTTTACTAATAGAGGTGCAGCATGGAATTCTTTTTTGGGCCAACACACCCTGATCCCTCAGTCTCTCTTCACAGATCAAGAGCTGCAGCCTTTTAATTGATTCAGTACTGGGAGTACTTCTACAGCTTTTGTTTGTATTAAAAAAAAATTAGCAGACTGATATTTGCAAACATTCACAAACCTCTGTCTGAACTAGGATTTAGATGCCTTGGGTTAACCATGTCAGCAGCTTTGCAGGAAATGAAAAAAATCTCTAGATATATATTACAGAGCCATACATATCATGCTATGAGATTAAAAAAAATGACAATTCTCTTCTGATTCTCTATACTGTAATTCAAATGCTCTTGCTTATTTTATCTGTGCCTTAGTCAGCTAATGGACCTAGGCATCAGTATTTTGACTGCAGATAATGGCTTAAATCAACCTACATATCATACAAGCAATCAGAATTAAATCTCTTTAATTGCTTTTTCTTACCAGTATTTCTATAATGAATATAAATTACCATATTTCTTGAGGCAAAATATTTTTTTACTGTTTCCTTTCAATTTGTAAAAGAACCAGAGCAAGTAAAGGGACATCTCAAACTGTAACCATATTCATTTCACCTTTTTTTCCCCACTATCTTTGTACTTGATAATTTTTATTTTGCATCTGAGATATATCTCTCAAGAGAAACTTGCTTTATCCAAGATGTTCCCCCAACATATTTAATTTGACAAATATTTTCTTAAAAAGAATCTGCACCTTTTTTACAAGACAGACATATATAATGGTGAAGTTGCACTCTGAAAATCTATAACCTGCACTGATATGTTTTAGCCCTGGATGTCAGCTGGGTACCGTGTGGCTGCTTGCTCACCCCTTCCCCTGGTGGGGTAAGGGGGAGAATGAGGTGACAAAGGAAAACTTCATGGGTAAGGATAAGGACAGTTTTCTAGGACAGCAATTGGAGGGGGAAATAAAAACATGACTTACAACAGGATTTGTTTCTCACTTAATAATATAACTCAGACTGTACAGCTCAGACCTGTCAGAAGCCAGATTGTCCTTGAGCCCCATGTCCTGGAGCCATGCCACCCTTCCACAGCTAGTCCCCTTTTATACTGAACACGACATCATATGGTATGAAATACCCCCTTTGGCTAGTTTGAGCCACCTGTCCTGGTTATGCCTCACCCCAACTTCTGGTACAAATTAAGCTTCTCCTAGGTGAATCTTGGACATTATCCAGTCCTTATTCTATAGCATCTACATCATGCTCAGATCCAACAATTCCCTAATCACTGCCATTTTCCCTGTCTTTGATACATACACACACAGAGACAAATTCCCTTACTTTTTAGGCCATCCTTCTCAAATGTGCACTGAGTTCATTTAGTCATGACTTTGGCTCCATCTGTCGTAACAGTCCCTCAGAGAAGGACTGTTGATGTGTACTGTTGAATTGTGTCATGCTGCATCTGGAGCTTGTGTCTGGTGTATCCGGTATGGTCCATGTGTGTGGTTTGCAGGTTGAAGGTGTGGATTTCAAGAAAGCTGCTGGTCACCAGCTGCTGAGTCTAATTGTAGTTCAATCACTGTGAGACTGATCTTCCATTAGTTTGGGTGACTTTAATACCATTGATGCAACATAGAGCACTTGTAGTAACGATAAAGTAAAATGGCATGGTTATTTAGCAATTAGCACCATACAATTTTTTTTAATTTATTTGCTATTCTCACCCAAAATCAGACCCCCTTGAAGTACACATCAGACATCTGCATCCTTCTTCATCACCCACCTTCAACAAAAGCTATTCTGCAGATTGGTATGCGTTTGCCTGAAGCAGGGCTAACTGTTTTCCCCAGTAAATTCTTCATACACACTATGGGGAGTTTATCTCCTTCTTCAGTGCTTGGAAGCTTCAATTGAGCAGGTCCAAGTCAGTGGGTAGATCTCCTTGAGTTGAGTAACTCAGTTGCCTTTGCTAAATGTGTATCCCAATGTTTGAAGGTCCCACCACACATTGCTCTCAGTGTAGTCATTAGTAGTCCATTGTACCATTCAATTTTTCCAGAGGCTGATGTGTGATAGGAGATGTGATACACCCACTCAGTTCCATGCTTTTTGGCCCAGGTGCCTATGAGATTATTTTGGAAATGTTGTCTGATTCAATTTTTTCTGGGGTACCTTGTCACCATAGGACTTGTCACCAAGGCCCAGGATCATGTTCTGGGCAGTGTCATGGGACACAGGATATGTTTCTAGCCAGACGGTGGTTGCTTCCACCTCTGTAAGCACATAGCACTTCCCTTGGCAGGTTTGTAGGAGTGTGATGTAATGTTTGCCAGGACTTTAAACACATTCACAGAATCACAGAATTATAGAATGCTTTGGGTTGGAAGGGACCTCAAAGATCATCTAATTTCAATGCCTCTGGCATAGGCAAGAACACCCTCCACTAGACCAGGTTGCCCAAAAACGCATCCAACCTGGTGTTAAACACTTCTGGAGATGGGGCTTCCACAACCTCTCTGGGCAACCTGTTCCAGTGTGTCACCACCCTCATAGTAAAGCATTTCTTCCTAATGTCTAATCTAAACCTACCCTTTTTAAACTTGAAGCCATTGCCCCTTGTCCTATCACTACATTCTCTGGTGAACAGTCCCTCTCCCACTTTCCTGTAGGACCCCTTTAACTATTGGTAATTAGGTCTTCCCTGAGCCTTCTCTTCTCCAAGACGAACAAGCCCAACCCTCTCAGCTTGTCTTCATAGAAGAGGTATAATTCAGGAGACATAACAAATGGAACATGCTAGTTGGAACATCCCAAGAGTATTCAAAACTCTCAAAACCTGCTATAACCAGCCTGAATGCAAAAGGGGATGTGAAAGAGTTAAAGTACCCCCTCCCACTGCCATCTTCCCCATTGATTGGGTGTGATTATTAATCAATACAAAAAGATGTGGTCCAAGATATGGGCAGGACAGCAAGATGCCGTGCAAATACCAGATTAAGGTCATGACCATTGATGTTATGATAAGTTCACGTCACACAGTACAGTATAAGGAGTATACTGACCTCTCTCATGATAGTGATAAACAATGCCACAAGGAACATGTACAGCAAGTATGGGTTTACATACCACAGTCATGTGACTGGACCCAACACCATTGTGACCAGTGCCTATTTCAATAATACAATGAATGCTTATCACAATTTTGGTTTTAATGCAATCAGGTCAGTTCTATTGTTATCCCAACCCTTTGGGTGCCAAAATGGACTGTCATGGTTTAGACCCAGTTGGCAACCAAGAACCATGCTGCTGCTCACTCAACCCAAATCTCCCCCCACCCCAGTGAGATGGAGAGAACAGGAGAACAGGGAGACAAATGCAAACCTCGGGGGTTGGGATGAGAACAGTTTATTGGGACAGCAAAAAGAGTCGGAAATAACAACAGTACTAAGAAAAAAATAAACAAAATTGGTGATAAACAATATAACTTCTCACCAAATCTCACAGCTCAGAACATACAGCCCAGAATGGTCACGCTGCCAGGTATGGAATTAATTAATTCGGGTCACCCGCCCTAGCTGTGTCCCAAGTTCTGGTGAAAATAAACATGTACCATTCCAAAATGTAAGCCAAGAGAAAATCATAGAATCCACTTTGGGTGGAAGAGACCCTTAAGATCATCGAGTCCAACCACAGCCTAACCCTGACTAGTCCACTTCTAGTCTATCTCTAAAATTTTAGTGTCTACAGACTCAGTTGTGCACAAAACCAAAGCATTCATAGTTCTAAGGCTATGAAGTTTTTTCTGGATAAATTATAATTTAAGACAAAATAATTTTCACAGACGTAAGCAGAATCGTGGGATGGAAGAGACTGAGAGAGACATTTGGAGGTCATCTGGTCCGATATTCCTGGTAGGTTCACCTAGAGAAGGTTGCCCAGGACCACGTGTGGATGAATTTTTAACATTTCCAAGGATGGTAATGCCACAATCTCCCTGGGCAACCTGTGCCAGTGCTCTGTCATGGTAAAAGAAGCTTTTCTTTGTGTTCAGATGGAACCTTCTGTGTTTCAATTTTTACCCTGTCACTGTGCACTACTGAAAAGAGCCTGGCTCCATTAACTTTGCACCCTCCCTTCAGATGTTTATATGCTTTGATAGGATCCTGCCTGACACTTGTCTAGACTGAACAGTCCCAGCTCTCTCACTCTTTCCTTACAAGAGAGGTGCTCCATCTTCATGGATGATGCCAATCATCTTCATGGCTCTTTGCTGGACTTATAGAAACTTATTACAGTTATTACTGTTAATACACCAGAAACACAAAATATATCAATACTGTATGGCTCTAATAATTATCCTCACCAAGCACAAATATCTGTTCAGAAACTTGTCACAGTAGTTTTATAATTCTAAGAATCTTTCAAAACTGAGGTTTTTTAAAAATCTGGTATTTTACTCAGTTGTTATACACAAATAAATCACAATGATGGAAAGCTAAAGGGAGTTACAAATGCCTGTGGTAACTGAGAAAGGCCTTTACCAGGAAACCAGTATCAGAGGTGAGCTAATGAATGTAATGATCAAAAAGTAGCCGTGTCCCCTGAAGTCTTTTTAAGTTACAGTTGTGCAAATATGTTATGAAATAGATTAATTGTATAAGCATAAAATCTTAAGACACCTATAGAAGACAGAGCAGTAGTCACAGTACACTGTATCTATGGCAGATCACCCACTTTTGCTCAGTGAAGTTTATTAAAATGCCAGTAAAACAAATCATTAGGTTAAAGTTAATTAATGATTAAGCAAAAAATTAGCCCAGCAGGTGAACAGTTTATCTGCTTGAGCTGAATATCAGCATAATTCCCGCCTCAGGTCGTTCATGCCATTAGATTATAAATAGAATTTTAACTAAGTATAACCAATTGTTAAGCTTCATTATTATATATTAATAGCTATAGTCTGTATTTCATTTCCATACAACATAAATGGAAATCTATGTATAAAATTGCAATGGCTTGGGCTGGCTGTAAATAGAATAAATGATGATTTTTTATTTCATATTTAGAGGAGAAGAAGAAAAAAGTGAATTAAAAAAAATGCATGTACAGAACCTTACTGAAGAATATTAAGTAAGTAGAAAAGTAATTTAAATATTAATTTTAAGGAAGAGAAGTGAACAAATTACTGTACTTGTAGCAGAAACCTTTCCCTCCACCCTTCCCCCAAAAGAACATTAAAGACCTGTGGAACACAATCAAAAACTGTGTGCATAACTCACATGCTTTGTAATAGCATGTCCCTTTTTCTCACTCATCCTGGAAACTGAGTTAATCAGAGAATTAGGGTAGGGGAAATTTGCAAATGCAGCAATCAAAGACATCTCTGCTAATGCTCATTACTGTCATTAGTATCTGTTGTCATATTTGGATGTTGGCAGGTGCTGTTTCAGGAAAAGATCATAAGAACTTATGTTTTATTGCAGGGTATATATTACTGGAGAGTGCTTATTCACCCAGAGAGATGGCTGGCTAAAGGGCAATTGCCATTTCTAGCATCTATGCTGACTATAGAGTTCATAGTAAATTGTTACCCAGGTCCTCCAGAAAAATGGGTTAAAATCCTCCTTTTGGAGAGGCAGAACTACTATTTTTTTGGGGGTTTACATTGTTACGTAACATCAGCTGTGCCTGTGAAGAAGAGAGTTCTTTACTGAAGGAGAACACAGCAGAAATAAATTGAGCAGCTCTCTCTTTCAGTTTCAACTACCAAGCAATTTTTAAGCTGTTGGTTGAGATTCTTCTTAGATTTAGAGGCCGAGTTGCTTTGATTTAGAGTTTTGTCATGTTTTAAATTGCCCAAACATAATACCAAGGATGTATTTCTCTAGATATGTGGTGAAGTATATATTTTTCATTATGATTCATAGATGCAAGTACATTTTCTGACATATGATGTCTGAAAATTATGCATATTGTTCAAAACAATGTGGCATGTTTACAAAGATTTCAACATTGCTATTGTCTTTTTTACCCCAAGTTTTTGTTTTGTTGTTGTTGTTGTTGGTTGGTTGGTTGGTTGGTTGTTGTGGGATTTTGGGGGTGTTTTTTTGTTGTTGTTTCCACCCCCCCCCCCAAAGAAAGTAGAACAGTATTCTGTCCTTAGCTATTGAGTCAGCTTTAGTGGATAGTTACTTGGTTGTTATCTAAAAAAATTGTGCAATACATTTGTGCCATTTTTGGAAAAATTTGAGAAAACAAGCTTTCAGACTGCATTTTGTCATAGAGTTAAGGCATGATGCACACACACAGAAGAAAAAATAACAAAACAAAACTGTGCCATAGTCACTTGTACTATTGCTTTACAGGATTACTTACCATTGCAGAAACAACTTTATAGCAATCTTGGTAACTAGAAATATAATCCACATGAAGTTCTAAGTGCTGTGGATTGTTTGCTTATTTAGCAAGTTTTATTTCTACATTGTAGAAGTCATAGTTGTTCCAGATTTTTGCCTGTGAAGAAAACCGCAAATTAAAATGTACTTGACAGACTTACAATACCTTCATAGCATGCCGAGATACCTGCAGTTCAGAAGCAAAAGTGCTATCTTCTGTACACACAGACAAAATTATAGGGCTGTACATTTTCCTTACATGGTATTCTAATAGTCTCTCTTAGGCCTCAATAGCGTATTAAAAATGTTATGGAAGAAAAATAGGAAATGACAGCACAATGGAAAAATCAAGGCTGAGGCTTGGAAGAAGGACTATATAAATAGCTGTGTTTTGTTTACTGGAATTTTTAAAATTCAAAACCTAAAATACATATGAGGCCAGATCATATAGTGATGACAGAAGAAAGCACCATGAGTCCCTTGTCCATGGCACTTTCATATAAGAGTCAGATAATATTTATCATATTTTCATAATTATGCTTTAAATCTAGATAGATCATTGTTACGGTTTCAACTGATCTTCTATAGAGCAAAAGCCTAGGACTTCCAGAACCTGTAATCTAATTGCAAATGTAATTTCAGAGTATGGTATCTCATGTATAAATAGCTTGTTTCTGACAGTTGTATGTGGATATAAAATGAGAACAGCCACTTATCTACAGCTGTAGCAGCATCTCCTCTTGCCTTTATTATCTACTAATGAGCAGGGTTAGCTTAGTTTTATTTCTGCAAGGTCTTTTGCTCATCAGTAATCTTAGTAAGAGATGTAGGTCTTAAATCATCTAGTTCTGATACAACAGCATCATATACCATTCTGATTGATTGTACTACTACTTCTCTTTTCCCTTTTTCACTCTTTCCAAAAAGCATGATAGAATTCATGACTCATTTGTTTCTGCTTATTGGTAGAGTTAAAGTAGTATTCAGAGACATTCTTCAGTCCTCAATAAATACCATGCTTTGCTAAAAATTATATGATTATCCCTAATATGCACGTTTAACTTTAATGGGTAGGAATAAAATGGTATTGCACAAAATATGTACAGGATTTGCAAATGCCAGGAGAAGGGTTTTACATTTCACAGGGTGACCTGTAAGGGATTTGCATTTCTCTGTTTTCAAGAAGACAACTTTTAATTATAAATTTAGAATTTACAAAAGAGATCATATTTCTCTGAAAATTAGTATTTTTTGCTTCTCTAAACAGAAAAGATTTTTCTGTGTTGTGATTGTGTTGTGGTGCACCTGCTCTTTGTCCAAAATTTTCCTTATTTTCTGTGCCCTAGTTACCTTCAGTAGACAGCTCTTGTTACCAAGAACCGCTGTATCACTGCCAGTAGAGGGAGCACAAATCATTGGATTTTACCAGACAAAATAAATGAAAAGAGCAGCTTTTTTATTTTATAAACGTATTTTTATTTAATTCATTAACGAAGAGTAGTTACTTTTTAAATTTTTAGTTATTATGGTTACTTTGAAAATACTAGTGTGTCACTTTTATGAAATTTTAGTGTGAGGTGCCTGCAAGTAATTTTCTTTCAAGGACAAAATTATTGCCTGACATTAGTTATCTGCTGAAGTTCTCATAAGCAGCCTTTTAAAATCAGTTTGTATATATTCCAGAATCAGACTTTACCTACTTAACCTTTAAAATCTGCAATAATTTAACCCAAAGGGGATCATCAGAATAAAGATAAAATTAGTATTGTAATTAATATGTCACACAGTGGTTTTCCTTTTAAAAATTACCAGTGAAAATATATTTTGGATTTAACATGGTGAATTTACATTTCCATGGGAACAAGTATTTTTAAGTAACTTAAAAATTAGTTCTTAAATTACAATATGCTTGAAAACCAGCATTGTTTATCTTGTTTTTCTTTATTTTCGTAGCTTGTACTAGAATGAATTTTTACCATTCCTTTGTATTACAAGCTGTCAATCTGCAGGGATTCTTATTGCATGAGTTCTTCTGGAACTGCATTTTATGCTTTAATTTTTTGTACATTCTTGCTTATCAAGCTACAATCTTGAAATGAGATGAACTCCACAAAGCACAACAGTTTCTGTAAGAGTTACAGCTACATGGCAACTTTCAAGATACATGTATATTTGTAATATTTAATATATATATTTTAGCATTATAGCAATAGGCCAATTAAGATTATTTGATTTCAGGTGGATTATTTTTTTAAAGTAACACTTAATCATGCCAAAGCCCTGAATAGTCAGTAAAAGCTATTCTATGTATGGTTCCAACTCCCAAGCAAACATCTCCCTGTTAATAGTTAATGGCAGTCGATCATAGATTATGGTTTACTGTCAAATAAAGGAGCTGTATTTTTTTTGTTATGTATGTTTGGAACATGGGCTATAAACCATACACACATTAATTTCAAGGTAATGGCTTATCAATATGAATTTAATAAGCAATATTTCTGTGATTTTTAAGTGAAATTATTTGAAAATTAGTCTTCTGGAAAATTCTGAGCATAATGAAATACTGTTTGTTCTTGCTATGCTCTTTTGAAGAAACACTGCTATTGGTGTTTCTTTTTTATCAAAAAAATTCCAACGCAAGCACTGCACACAGATGTACTTTTAGTATCTATTGACACAGCTATTCATATAACACACAAGAAAATAGAACACTATGACTTGTGTCAGACTAACTTAGGACACAAAGTTAAATCTCTTGCATCTATTTATTCAAAACTAAAGGAAGGTGTTGTCATAATAGAACCTTTTAACTCTCAACATGATTATTGCTCCTGTTGCCTGAAAGCCCATAAGTTTTCTTCCCATATGTCTTGTTATTACCCTTTGATTTGTGTCTTGTAGATTTTTGACTACAAGATGAGGAAATATTATCTAATCAGGTAGCAAAAAATCAACTTATATTTCTGTCCCAGCTTATTTTTTAGAAAAGAACAATGAAAGCCTTTTACTAAACATTATTTACTAAAATAAGAGCTCTTAAAATGTTTTAAATACATTGGCATTCATTTCTGACACAACTTTCTCTAATATCTCTTTTGGTCTGGGGATTTCTTTTGTGCTCTCTTGATACCCTCTATTATGAGGCTTAGCACTCACAAAGCACATATTGTAATTAAAATCCTATCTTTTAATTTTTTCTCAGTGTGGGAAAATGACCCTTTCACCTGCTAGACCTAACTACTCTGCTGTCTGATTCCAATTTCTGTATTTTCCACTGTTTTTAAACTGTGTTTTGAAATCTCATTAAGGATTAAGACCTTGTATATTCATTGATCTATGAAGTGTGTGCATTTATAAGTTTAAAAATATAGACTTTAAAAATGTTACTCTATTTTAAAAAAAAATAACTGCTGTGTGTTAATCAAAATATTGACTTATAGCTTGTAGATAATTTTCAACAGAGATACTTAAACAAAAAAATATCATTAGCAGTTTAAAAATATGTATTGTGATGACTGAATTGCTTTACTTAGAAGTGTTTCATTTAAAGCAGCTATGGAAAATTTTGGTTCATGTTTTACCAAACTGCTCTAATAAAAAATATTTAACTTTAGTCTTTTGGTTTAATATTTCTGATGAAATTATTTAGTAGCTTTCATTTTGATTCTTCTTTTTTTTTTTAGATTACTCAAGATGTCTGTGTGAAAGGGGTTTTTTTATTGTTGAAAGTAAAGTATTTTTCTTATTGTAAAAAATTATTAGAAAAAGTCAAACCTCCTTAATGCACATACCTATAATAATAAGAGAGAATCCTTTCCCTCCCAAAGCTGGCAACTGGGGTGGGGGAAAATAAAACAATAACAAAAAAACCCAAAATCAATTTAAGTGGGAAAACATAATCCCCATTTTTCAGATGAAGAACTGGAGCATGGTTTTCAATTGGTTTGTCTTCCTAGAGGTCTAGAGGGTAAAATGAGCTTGACAGTTGAGAGACTGAGGGAAATTTCTTTATGTACTGTTCTGAAGGGGAAGTAATTCTCTGAGGATACGGACAAATACCTCCGAAAATGAATCAGTGGATTTCTCACTCCGCTTTCCAGAAGGGGGAAGGAAAGAAAAAAAAAAAAAGAAGTAGTTCTCAAATATCCCTTTTAAAAGGGACTTACCATAAATATAACATGCATTTCTCAAGAAATTAGAGAAAAATGAAACACCACTGTTCCTTAGCAGAAATTATAATTTATCATAACAGCTTTGGATTAATTTTCATTTTAAAAATCACATTATTTTTTCAATTGTTTTATGACATTGTTCACTCTATTTTTTTTCCTGCTTTAAGAATGTGGTTGATACACTTACTCCAAAATTACTCTTTTGCTATCCTAAGTTTTACTGTTAAGTAACTGTCTTCCAATTCTACATATCTGTTATTTTAATCTACCCTGCATCATTTTTTCTTTTCTTTATTTACTCTGCTATTTTAAATGCTTTTATCTTAGTAGTATTTGTCAATTTCAACTGAAAAGTCTTTCCCATCTGCTGCCCTAATATATCCATATAAACAAAGAATGACCACCCAGTCCTAAATATTTTTTTTCTTCAAGTGCTTTCTGTTAATAAAAAACCCAAACATCCCTTTCTGGGAAGAAGAGCCCTCATTGTCAAAGTGTGAGACTCAGAACAACCACAGCATCAGTGTGAGAAATTTTCTGTATCTCTTAAGATAATGATAAGAACTTAAATCATTCCTATTTCTCCCACCTTTTGCCACCTTTGCTTTTCTGGAATGATGAATATAAATCTTGGAAGTGGAAATCCAACTATTTTTAAGTCATTTCAGTTACATTTCTTCAGAGAAAGACAATCAATTGAATTCTAAAAGTAGTTTAATATAGAGGAAACCAGTAACTCCAGCTCCTATATTAATCTTCATTATGAATGAGTCTTATGATCATACTGTTCTTCCCTCTGACTAAGAGTTTGACTATTAACCTTAGTAAACATATGACACTTTTTTTTCCTCTACTTGTTCTGCACCTGCTGGGGGATAACTAAATAATTGATGGATTTCTGCACCATCTTCATCTTTTTTATTTTGAGAGCCAGAGAATGACTAAGGAAGAACAGCTCTGGTCGTGGCAATCTCTCTCTCTTCATCTTTTTTTAAAATATAGCATTATTTTTATGAGGTGGGCTTGAGATCAAGGTTACTGAAATGAAAACAAGATGTTTCTGCCATCTCATTAACTTCAGCATAGTTCGCTTTTGGCTCTAAATTTCAGTTTCTCTCTAATTGAGATTTAAATTGTACAGGCAGAGAAACCTCTATTTCCTCTAGGAAACTGAACTAACGTCTAATTAGAGATTTCAGGGCTATTGCTCTGTTTTAGTAAAATCCTTTGGTATTTTCTTGTAGCTCCATAAAGCTTGCTATATAATTGCAAGTTGTTCAGCAAGTTCATTAGTTAATTCCCTTAACACAATGGGTTTCATATCATACTAACCTGCTGACATATATATGCTAAATTTTTCCAAATATTTTCTTATCTACTTTTATCAACAGCTATATTGACATAGTCTTCATTAATTCTTAATTATTTAGGCAATTTTCATCTTTTTAAGAACACTTAAAAAAAGAATGTAGAAGCTTGGTTATTTTAATATTATTATTGATTTGCTTGCACTAATCATTACTACACTTATCTATACTGCCTTCCTTGCCTTCCCAGATCTCATCTTCTGATCTGTTGGTGAACATTGCCTTGCTTTTTTCCCTGGCAAGCATTAATATAGGGAATGCTGTTATCATGGAATATGATCACTTGGAAGAGGAGCATGGAGTTAGTCAAGATGATAAAAAAAATTACTGATAGCACATTTATTTTATAAACACAGGGTTTGCCCTTATATTAAAACAATGAAATAGCTTCAGCATCCAGTTGTGTCTATAGATTAATGGGATTGGATGCAGCACCCTATTAACATTTTCTGGTCACTTTTTGCCAACCTTAATGAGCGTAACTGTTCAGTGCGAATAATGTTTCCTGTGGATTATATCTCTGCCTAAGTCACGACTGTTTTTTCTCCATCTCCTGTATTTTGGGGCTGTTCAGCCTTGAGAAAAGAAGACCAAGAGGGGATCTTATTAATGTTTATAAATATAATAAGAGTGGGACACATGGGGAAATGGCCAGCCTCTTTTCATTTGTCTGTGGAGACAGAGCATGGGGCAATGACCTCAAGTTGGAGCATAGGAAGTTCTGCACCAAAATGCAGAAAAACTTTTTCACAGTGACAGAGTGTCAGAGCACTGGAATAGGCTGCTCAGGGTGGTTGTGGAGTCTCCTTCTCTGGAGATATTCAAGACCTGTCTGGATGCCTACCTGTGTCATCTTTCCTAAGAAACCTGCTTTGGGAGGGGGGTTGGACCCGATCATCTCTGGAGGTCCCTTCCAACCCCTACAATTCTGTGATTCTGTGATTTTCCTTTTCTTGCCTCCGCTTTTGTTTCTTTACAGAAACCTAGGCAGTCTACTTCACATCTATGCCACAAAGTAGCAGCGTCACAGAGGAAAACGGGAAATCTGGTAATTTATTTACTGCTTTTTTAGTTTCCTCAGTTTTTCTGCATTGTAAGCTTTGGGAAGAAAAACTCAAATGAACAACTTGATCCAGTTAAAGGTGTCCCCACTTACTGAGAGGAGGTTGGACTAGATGACCTCTAAAGGTCCCTTCCAACCTAACATATTCTATTATTCTGTGATATTTCTCCTGATTTCTAACCTGAACCTCCTCTCGTGTAAGAGAGTGGTCAGGCATTGGAACAGGTTGCCCAGGGAGGTGGTGGAGTCACCATCCCTCAGGGTGTTTAAGGGAAGGTTGGATGAGTTACTTAGGGACATGGTTTAGTAACTAATATAGGTGCTAGGGGGGACAGTTGGACTAGATGTTCTTGGAGGTCCTTTCCAACTTTATTGATTCTGTGATATGCCAGAGCCATGCCCATCTTGCCTGAGGTACTCCGCTCTGCTGGAGCTTTTCAGGACAAGAGTTTGTATTTGGTAGAAATGTACATTTTGCCATTGCAGTAACAAGATACAATAGTTTTGTTTGCCCATGAAAGGCGATTTGGAAGTAAATGATCTTTGAGGTCCTTTCCAACCCAAACCTTCCCAGGATTCTATGATTATATGACGATTGCTTCCTGTGCAACCATCTGCACAGGAGCTAACATTCTTTTTTCAATCTGCTCTATGAACTACAGTCTGGTTTACATGGAAGAAAAATATGATTGTTCAAGGAGCTTTTCTATCAGTGAAAAGTTGATGCAGTTATTTGTCTCTTTCATAAAACTTACTGTTTATGTAATTATAACAAACTTTGATTTTTGCCTTCTAACTTTGTTTGGAGTCTAGTCAAAAATGAAAATCCTTATCACTCTAAGGAAATTACACTTCTTTTCTAAGATAATTTTTGCAATCAGGAAATGGAGAGTTGAAGTGTTCAGGAACATGTGTGTTTATATATACATTCATGCTCTACCAAGGGAACATTTCTAACAAATCTGACAGTACTTTCTGCAAGATGTAATAGTAAACAAGATGGTTGAGGCTTATATATTATAGATCAGTTATTTATTATGATTTCAGTTACAATTATCATAATATAGTATGTCTCTTTATTTTTACATAATTTATACACTTTGGTAAAATAATGAGTTAGTCTAAGTAAATGCCCATAATATTTAGACATAATTCTGGGAAGCTGAATAGAGATTTCTAAATCTTGTAGACTTTTAGCTTATGAAGTCTGTTCATGTTATTCATTAACTTTTGATATAGAAATCCCAGGAAATTACTTATTTGATATTTTGTCAAAAAATCCTCCCTCAAAAACCCCCAATAACTGAAGGCAATCTCAACATGAAAACTAAACAAAGTCAGTGGAAGCCAGTCCTGTGGGAAACAATCATAAAACAGTTTGGGTTGGAAGGCACCTTGAAAGGTCAAGTAGTCCAACCATTAACCTAGCAGTGCCGAGTTGACCACTAAACCATGTCCCTGTTGACACAACAGAAGGAAAAGAAGCCATCCAGAGGGATCTTGACAGGCTGGAGAGATGGGCCCGCGTGAACCTAATGAGGATCAGCACAGCAAAGTGTCAGGTGTTGCACTTGGGCCGGAAGAATCCCAGACATAGATACAGACTGGGAGAATTGCTCCTTGAGAGTAGCCCTGCTGAGAAGGACTTGGGTGTCATGGTGGATGAGAAACTTAACATAAGCCAGCAGTGTCCTTTTGCAGCTAGGAAGGCCAATGGTATCCTGGGCTCCATCAGAAGAGGGGTGGCCAGCAGGGACAGGGAGGTGATTGTCCCTCTCTACTCTGCCCTCGTGAGGCCCCATCTGGAGTACTGTGTCCAGATCTGGGGCCTGCAATACTAGAAAGATGTAGAACTGTTGGAAAGGGTTCAGAGGAGGGCCACAAAGATGATTAGAGGGCTGGAGCACCTGCCCTATGAAGAGAGGGAGCTGGGTTTGTCCAGTCTGGAGGAGAGAAGGCTGCGGGGGGACCTCATTGCAGCCTTCCAGTACCTGAAGGGAACTTATAAGCAGGAGGGGATTCAACTTTTTAAAAGGGTAGACAATGTCAGGACAAGGGGGAATGGATTAAAGCTAAAGGAGGGAAGGTTTAGATTAGACATTAGGGGGAAGATTTTTCCAGAGAGAGTGGTGAGGTGCTGGAACAGGCTGCCCAGAGAGGTAGTGGATGCCCCGTCCCTGGAAGTGTTCAAGGCCAGGTTGGATGGGGCCCTGGGCAACCTTGTGTAGATCCAGGCCTGAGGTTGGTGGCCCTGGCTGTGGCAGGGGTGTTGGAACTCTATGATCCTTGGGGTCCCTTCCAACTCATACCATTCTATGATTCCATGATTCTATGAACAGGGCTGGACCCAGCACTGACCCCTAAGGAACACTGCTTGTTACAGGCCTCCAACTAGACTCTGTGCTGCTGATCACAAATACTACTGAAAGTCGTTTACCAGATTTTCTCATTAGGAAAATTACATCCACTGAACTTATGGCTTCCTCCTAACACTTGTTATGAATGGTGTGCTTAAAATTGGCAGACAAATTATCGATAGGAGGATGCAGGCTTTGCACTGACTTGATAGTACAGGGACAGAATTCTCTGCCTTCCCCTGACCTGAGTTAGTTTGAGCCTATTTAGCTGTAATTACAGTTGCCTACTCATCAGGTAAGCATTTTCTAATTTTGTTTTTTTTTTAATTTTAGTTTCTGAAGGAAAGTAGTTATTCTGTATTGGATGAACTGCCACAATAAAATTTGGCAGAGAATGTAAACATTGAATGATATCGAAGGCCCCAGACTCAGCAACACAACTTTGTATTGTTCAGGGAAGACCAGTTTTAGTGAAGAGAGAGCAGAAAAAGGAATGATTGGGAAGCAATGGAAAGATAGAGCATGTACGTGTACTGTTTTCAAATTAAAATAAAGCTCTGCAGTCTCAAGACTGAGGAGGAAGAAACCATCAACATCAGTCTTTCTGCTGGAGAGCAGGAAGAAACTGCTGCCATGAACAACACCTGACAAAGATAACAGGATGCTAATTATTTGCATTAGCCTTATCTGACTGAAATCAACAGTTATGGCTCAGAGGAACACTGGAAATTTGAGTGTAACACCTGAAAAGTGATAGATAAAATCAGTTTTCTTCTATAGAACAGTTTTAACTTTCAGGAAACAGTATCGTTTGCTCAGCTCCTAGAAAGTCAACAGCAATTTCTTTCTTAGAAAGAATGTTTTCTGAGCACTAAATTAAAGAAAGGGTCTGGCAGATAAGTCATTCCATGAATGTCACAACTGACAATTCCTAGCTTCTTTTGGATTAGTGTTCTTGAAGTGATTGAATTAGCAGGGTTATACTGAAAAGTAATGCTATCAGCATGAAGAAAACATCTCCTCACACTGAGAATTTTGGTGACAACAGGCAAACCTTGACATTTGACAGAATAAATCAATCAGTGACAATGTTTCTTCTCTACCTGGTCATCTACTTGCATAAAATATGTAGCAAGTTATTTATCTTTGAGGCATCTATCAATTTTCCTTGGATTATTAACATGTTTACTCAGGAGGGGCCTTTACTAATACATGGTGGTTAGATGTAAAACATATTTAAGCTAATTATCCCAGGTTTCTGTAAAGTTGTTGGAGATAAATAAGCACAATTCCTTTTGTGCAATTCAACTTATACTAATGCAGTAATCTAAAAAGGTGATCAGATTTGTGCTCTACTGATAAAAAAACCCCTCAAAACCAAAAACATGATAAGATGTACAGTCTTCTACTACCCAGAAGACTAAAGATGACATCATCCTCCACAAGAGTCAGACACTGACAAAAGAGGCTTAAAATATCCCTGTGGCTTTCACAGATATTTGCTGATGAACTGCAGTGATTTGGTAACACCGGACTGTAGAATAACTCAGGTGGGAAAGAACCTCAGAATTTTTCTGATTCTGTTGGAAACAGGGGCAGCTGTGAGGTCACACCCAGTTGCTCAAGGCTTTGTCTGGTCAGATCATGAAAATTAAAACCTCTGGTGACAAAGACTGCACAACCACTCCAGGCAACATCTTCCACCACTTGACTCTCCTTATGGGGAAAAAAAAAATCTTTAAATTCAATCCAAGTCTGTCTTGTGCTCACTTATGCCCATTATCTCTCGTCTGCTAACTACCTACTACCATGAAGAGATTGACTCCATCACCTTGATGAGGTCCCCATAGGCCCTGGGGAACTACTGTGAAGTACATCAAAATTTGTCTCTTCTCCAGTCTAAACAAGTCCTTGTCCCTCAGGCTTCCCTAACACAGCAAATGCTATGGTCCCAACAATCCCAGCAGCCTTCTGCTGAATTTTTGTATCAATGCCTTTTATTGGGGGTACATTAAGATCCAACACAACTCTAAGGTCTCCGTTCTTATTTATATATTTCCACAGAACAATAGAACAACTTAGGAATGCTTTGCATATTCTAAGTTTTGCCCATGTTTTCTATGAAAAAAACACTCATTCAAGTTCACTGGTCTTGAATTAATTTTATTTTGAGATTTCTGTTCACATCTGAATCTCAAAGTAAAATTTAGGTGTATGTTAGCCCCTGAAGATTAAACCCCTCTGCATAACAATTCTTCTGATGTTTCAACAGCTGTAGACAGAAATGGAGATTTTTTTTTCATTCCCTCATTAAATCTTACCAGCTGTATTTCCGATATTTGACTTTTAAATTTTCAAATACCATCTTTTCCTTCCCCAAATTTCCTTTGCCAATTAGAGATAAAGGATAAATATCCTATTTATATTTCACATCTTATATTGGTATATTTACAGACAGCTTCTTTTGAAACATGGTTCATTTATTTGGTGTTATTAGCATAGTGTCAAAATATTAAATATCCATGGTCAACAGTAATTTGAATCATTCAGAATTCATTTATTCAGTTACATATTATTCACATGTGTTTGAGACTGTTGTTTAAATAGAGTTGGGTTTTTTTTCTTCCTCTCTCCTTGCATATAGTACGTAGTCAATGTATGAGTGTCACGCTATTACAAGACAGAGAGTGTTACAGATGTAGGGAAAATCTGTAAAATATTGTAAATGGACATTTCACAGAACCTTTCCTTTTTGTTCCCCCAGAACATTATAGTCTCGCTTAAATAAAAAAGCTGAGTTAGTAAAAAAAATAAACCAGATAAGCACATATATGTATTTGCTGCATCTCATTACAGCAAAAACAAATTCCGATAAGAAATGGAATAGCTATGTGGTTTTTGATAAATACATATGTCTGCCCTTCATTGAATGCTTAAAACTCAAGACAGTGGCATAACAACTTCACAGCCCCTGTTTTCACAGTTTAAATAAACGTATCATGGCCTCAAATGTTATTACATATGGGCTTGAGTATTAAATTTATTTGGATGAGCTTATTTTCACTGGGGATTTTGATGTGTTCTTAAGAGAATCAAAGTTATAGACTTTGAAATTAATATTAATCTATTTAAATTAACTCTTGTTCTAAAATTAATGGTATATGTACCCTACAATGTTTAGAATCAGACATTTCCTATCAGAGGAAATTCTAGAGCAGAATTATAACTTGTTTTCAGTTACAGGCTTGTAGGTCAAGGACTTTGAGAAATTGTGGAGCAAACCATGTAAACAGATTTATTGAAAATATTTTTCAGTGAATTATTGCTAACAGTTATGTAGTAAAATGATGTAACCCTCTAGGACTATGTAATACAGCAAGCAGCTTTAGTGCTAGTGCCAGTTTGGCTTGATTTCTTCAGGGAAATGAATCTCACTGTCCTCTTTGATCTCTGGATACTCCATACAGATTATGACTTTCACTGTCTATTCTTACTTTTTAGATACATGCAAATCTCAGCTTAATATAACTGCAGTGGATGTCTTTCACAGATCAACAATTTGCTTTGCAAACACAAATTATATGTATGCAAACATTACCAGTCTTTAAATCTGTTACTTAACATTATGCAATGACCTTATTTACAGAGTTTATTGTTCGGGCTTTTCTGTTTATAGAGATTGATCCGTCACATAAAAATACAAACTTGTGCTCATTTCCTGTGTATGGAACCTGGTTTTGATCATTGAGACCAAACATATGATTGCATAGACAGTATTTTAGTTAGGAAAAATAAAATATGACTAATTATGGTTTTAGACAAGACTTGAAAATAATTTTCTCTGGAAATTCTAAAACTAAATAGGACTTCTTCACAAGACTTCTGCTGAAGACCAAGAATTCCTTAGTACTCTAGGAGTTAAATGTTCTAGATAAGCACATTGTGTCTTGGTTGTGCAGTGAATGACAGACTCAAGACAAACATAGAGTGTTTGGTAAAGTTGCCTTGGTAATGATGCAGACATCCAACAAACATGAAGATAGGAGTAATGAGGTAAGCTGAGACTTAGGTGAAAGGCATGAACAAAAGTCCTCTTCCTGGAGAAACAGATCTGTGCTGAAATATTCTGCTACCAAATAGTGTCAATTGCATGCAAGAAATCTTAGAACTAAATTTGAATTAGTTTCTTGAGGCTGAAATTTTCTGAAGTAACTGGTTAAATCAAATCTTCAGTGGATTTTCCCTTACGTTGATCTACTTGAAGCAACACTGAGGAAAAATATATTACCCTGTTTTTTGAGATAGTAAAAAAGATACTTGTCAGAGTCCTGACTGCACCAAGAGGCTCTAGCTGACCTGACCAGCCTATAACTGTCTTTTTCCATAATTCTTTGCAACCTTTTCCCCAGGGCTTGCATGCTTGTGTTGAAAGGCAGCTATAATATAGCGCGGCTGTGTGACCTTGGATCAGACCTCTATAAATACTGATAAATTTCCAGAAAGAACAGTGAGAAGTAGAAAGTGGTATAATACAGGAGAGTTGTCAGATGCCTCCCCTGGGCCTCTATCTGTGCAACTTCTGTCTATTGGCCTACACAATGTTTTTAGGCTCAGGCCTGGGCTACATCAGAGGTATGCTGTGCTGGGGTTTATTTCTCAATGGCATCAGCCTTGCTGCAGTGACTTGAGTTCCCAGCTTGGCCTCAGACCTGCTTGGTCGTTATGGCTTTACCAATGACCAATTTGATTAGTTGTGGTGATTGCTGGGCATTCAGGTGACCACAGTCACCAGTACCATCGCTACCCTGGTATTGAGACTTCATGACTGCTGATGAGTTGTTTCCCTGTCAGCCTCACACTATACTCAACATCCAGGTCCTTTGCCCTCTTGGAGCAGCCCAAGCTTGCTGCTCCTCACATGTAGCTCAAAGCATTTTGAATCATAAACAGCACCATGGAATATGCCCCTCAGTCTGTGCAGGAAATGCCTGGTGTTTTTGGTTTTTGTTATTTCACTTATATACAAAGTAAAATTAGCATGCATGAGCATACAATGCATAAAAATGCATATCACCCTAAATTCTGCTACTTCAATTGACTATTATCTGTAATTATAGGGAAAAAAAAATTATCAGGAGAGATGCTGTCTGGCTGCACTTAAAGCCCCAGTTTGATTTAATCTTTTAAATCTTGACTTCAGAGGGAACTTGATCTAGCCCTTTACACAGTTTTTTATATCAGGAAAATTTATTTTAGGTCTAGTTTTACTTTTTCTCCTCACCTGACTGGTGATAAGATGTCTTGGGCTTATAATACTGAACTCATTTCCAAAACATGTATTGCCAGGGTTTCTTCTGCCCTCCAGAAAATATTGCTTCCAAAATTTGCATTTTCATACCTCAGCTCACTAATCTCGAATAGTTCATGAATACATGCAGGGACTTGGCAGATGTAAAATTGGGCTGCACAGCATGTAGGAATGTTGATGTCCTATTAAATGTTAAGTGAGCACCCAGAGTATAAAATCCAGAACTACAGGATATTGCTGTTTGAACCTTCATTTTCTATTTCAGATTGTTCTTTGAATCTATTCGAGTCTAGAATTTATTCTGGAAACAATTGCTAGTTATAGTTTTTGGGTTTTGACCTACATTGTTATTATTATCCAATTGTTTTCATCAGACATACTTCAGTTGATAGTGAATAAAAATTTAGGATTAATTGTTTTCATTTTTCAGTTTTCCTTAGCTCAGCCATGTAAAACCATAGTTTATACCAGCTGGATGTATTCCTTTCTGGTTTTCTTTGCTTGAAAATGCTCCCTTTTCTTTTTCTTCCTATTCTCTAATTTACTGTTTATAAAATATGAGAAACAGGAAATGAAGGCAGCCAAATCTCACAGATCTTTAAGCTTTATTGCTCATGCTGAAAGGGGAAAAAACAAATCTATAACCAGTTTTACAGTTTTCTCATTCTTTGAATTAGAGGACAATTAGGCATATGTGAATTTGCCAAGAACGCAACTGTATTGCCAACCTTTCAAACAAAGGAAGGGATACAGAGAAAATAGATTTACTTTTGAAACAGATTCCTAAGGCTATCAGCCTTCTGTTGATCTTTTCTATTGGCAAGTGACATTTAAGAAAACAAGGAGTCTTTCAAACTATTCTATGTCAAGTGTAAACAAAATCACTGTGGTATGATTTGAGGTTTTAAGAGTTTTCCAAACTACATCGGTGTCACGACCTAACCTGGACAGCCCAGGGAGCTGTATGTAGCAGGTTCATGATTCCCTTGAGCTAAATTAAGGTGAAATGACACCAAACAGTCTGTTAGACATTTTATTTATGGTGGAAGCAATCTGAACTTGAAAAAGAGTAATGGTACATGGTGTGGCCTTTTATTGAACATTTATAGAAAGAAAAGGGAAAAAAAGAAAAAGAGAGAGAGAGGATAGAGAATTAAGAGAGATCGCCACTCTTGGGTCTTGTGAAGACAATGATGAATGTAATGAGTACATATAGCTCCTTGGGTTTATGTCTTTTATGGTATTGTCCATGCCTCTCAACTGTTCCAGTCAAACCCTGTCACAATCCACAACCTAGACAAGACTTAATCTGGCAGAGGCTAAACCCCCTTGCTTTCCAACAGAACCTCAGGTCTCTCTGGGTGGCTGGGGGTGGCTGGGCTTAACCAATTACTAGGTGTTTTATCGTGATCAGTTCTTCGCAATTCTCGGAGAACAGAATTAAGACTCGAAACGGAGTCAAGGTTAAAGTTACTTTATTTGGCCCACAACAAACATTCAGGGGAAGGGGGTGGAGGGAGGGTAAAGAAAGAGAAAAGAGTGGAAAAGAGACAGATAGAGAGAGGGAGAGAGTGGAAAAGAGGAAGAGAGAGAGAGAGAGAGGGGTTATATCTACCACTAGGGAGCTATTGCATACTGTCAGTCCAATGACCTCAAGTGCGATGACAAAGCATTCTTCAGTGTCTCCGGGTCCAATGGAGGGGTGGAATGTTCCTCAATGTCTCCATGTCTTCTTGGTTTCTTCTGTTTCTTGTTCCTCAGTTGATTGGTTCCTCTTTCCATGGCTGAATGCTCCCTTTTTTTTAGTCATCCTTGGCATAGCCCCAACCTTCCACTTGGCTGTGGGAATGCTTCAGGGTTGATGAAGGAATGGCTCCTGATATCTCTCCTGATGGTGGAATACTCTCCTGATGTCTCTCCTGATATTTTTAGGGCGGCTCCTTGCATAGTCATTAGGTCCTTGGCAAAAACCACTTTAAGCCTGACGGGTGGTAGTGATGTGGTGTGGTAGTGATGTGGTGTGGTAGGAATGAGATTTGGTATGTGAGAGGAAAAAAGGGGGGTATGGTTCTGTTGGTGATTGTTAAGGTATATTTTCAGTACCTTACACACCCCTTGGGGACTTATATGTTTCTTTTTCCAGAATGTTCTTGGTCTTCTGTGCAGTTTGTCATTTAGGGTGGGTGATCTCAAGGGGTCTTGAGCCCCTTCCTCAAATGCACTCTGATTGACCTCTGGCCAAATATCGTGATCAGAATATGGAGCTGCACATCCTTCAATATGCCTTCCACATTCTGTGATAACCAAATTTTGTGGTTTATTATCATTATATAACTCTTTTCCACCACAGTGTTTGAGACATCAACACACATTAACCCTTTTGGTCCCTCACACTAGGAAACATAGAAAAAGTTGCTGTCAAGCAATTGACAGTGTGATAAAGAAATGGAAAGCCAACGAAGCAATAGAGTGAATTCATTCAAAAGTAAGACCTTTTTTATTTTTTAATGCCTTAATATTCAAAATCAGTCTGTTCTTAAACTCTGTGGAGAAAAGACATAGAAATATTTTTTGATGGAAGAATCACAGTCTAAAAACTGATGTTTAACTAAAAATAAATGGAAATTGCTGAAAGATCAACTGCAGCAGTAATATAAAAAGGTGATAAGATAGTTGGGAAGTAAAAAGGAAGAATGGGGAAAAAAATGTTGTCAGTTAGATCTAAGTCAATATTTCAGATTTTTTTCCATCATTTCTTCACCTTGATTTATAGCATCTTCAAATAGTGTTTGACAACAGCTTCAGTGGGTGATCTGGTTTTTTTAAACATTCTTGAAAACAATAAACTTTAAGTGCATTCTTGTCATCTATGGAAAGCACAATCTGAATGAGATAGGGGGGGATGTAACAGTGGAAACATGATTCCAGGGTAGGTAATTCCAGTCATGGATAATAAACTTCATGGTTAAAATATCTTCTGGCCTTTCTCACCTTTCAGTTTTGTAGATGGAAATAGTCATACGTTTGCTAGTGTCAAAATGAGACTGTTAACACTATATTATATGTTTTCCCAGTTAAGGTATCTGATGATTATCTACTGGATAGCAAATTTTTCATCTCTGAAGGATTTTTTGTATCTTCCGAAAACATCTTTTATTACTTATGTGAAGCTTCACTCAATATGCATGTAAATGCATGGCTGCATTATAATTGCAGAAATGTTTAAGAATAAACCTTATAGCAATCAAAGACAACTTTCTATTTTTTTAATTTATTTCTTCCCCCTCCCTGTCTTTTTCCTCAATTGAAGTAGTCTAATCTCTGTGCTAGGAAGAAGAGGTGAACACTGAAATAAATCCATAAAGACATGTTTTGAAAAGAAAGCCATGTTCTGAAGACAAACCTTCTGGCTAGGTGTCAAGAAGTAGTTTTCTTCTGAACAGAGAAGAGACTGTATTTCACAAGTTAGAACATGAGGAAACAAAACCTACTAAAAGCTACATTAAATTGTATTAGTAGGAAAAAGCATCAAGGCTACTGTATGATAGAAGCAGAACCAGCTTTTGTACAGATAACAGATATTAGGTCATATAACACACCTGTTCTCTTCTACAGACCGAGACATCTATGTTATGCTGTACTAAACTCACATTAGTTGTGACAACTGGACTTGAAACTGAGATTATGACAGCTTTATTGTTGCTATTTGGAAGTAAGTAGGAAGATAATAAAGGATTATTCCTAATAATCAGGGAAAGAGAAAAAAAATATTAAGGTTCTCACAACAGCTCCTGTATGTTAAGAATCATATTCTGTAAACCAGCTCTTGGCATTTTTTCTAAGTGCAGTTTGTTTCCCAGTTTAGACACATGAATTTCAGATGCATTAACAGGTATGTAAAAGGTAGCTGTGATAATTCTGAGCCTCACGAAGACCAAGTTCTTCTCTGTGTGTGGTCACAAGTGATTTTGCAGTTATAAGCACAGATGCTTAGGTTATGATGCTTCTGAACTGAGCCTTTAGTTCTGTATTTGAATGGGGGAAAGATTATCATTATATATCATGTTATCCATAAATGTGTATTGAATTTCAGAATTCTTGAACAGCTTTCCAGGTAGTAGGAAAAGCTAAGAAGCTGTGATTTCACAATTACATATGGTTGGTTATGCAAGTGTGATAGTAATGATGGCTTTCTTAGCAAGCTGAAGGCATACACTCGATTGAGTAGAAAGCAAGTGACTAGTCGCTTAAAGATATTCTTAACCTTCTTTTCAAAACAGTCACTCCCAATAATTTAGCACAGAAAGTAAGTAATTTTTTCTTCCTACTGAAACTATACAAATGTTGCATTAAAAAAACCACAAATCAACAACCTATTTAATTTATATATATTAAGTAAATAAAAGGCTAGCTCATAAGAAAAATATACTATTGGAACATTAATGGATGTTAGTTGCCTGCAGCTATTTTTTATGAACCACTTAAAATGTTCACAATGCTAAAAATGTGGAATGTCACACTAAGAAATATTTTAGTATTGACTCAGAACAAATTGTCAAATAACAAATTAGCAAAACTACTTCCTGGAGCACTTAGAAGTTTTGGATTTTTTTCACAGCTGCTGAAGCATACAGGCATTACAAAAGCTGTTAGTTTTGAAGAGATCATTGCTAGAGGTGCTATAAGTAGAGAGTGTAATAGTAAAAACATTTAGAGTGTGCTCCAGAGAATAACTGTAAGACAACAAATTTAGACACCATTTTGGCTATAGATCTATGCATGATTAGCTAACAAAGCTCTTGCTGCTATATATACTTGGAGCAGTGACAGGATGGACAGCAGAATCACTTTGATCATTGATGCAGAAAAGATACGAGAAAAGCCCCCAAAACAACAAAACCAGACAGGATATCTCATTTCAGTGCTTCCAGTTAGCTTCTTAGAAAACTGTTCAAGTGAGTTAGAAAATTAAATCAGTTGTCATTAAGAAAAAATAATTTATACATCTAATCACTGACATGTACATTTTCCCCCAAACATTTTATCTAAATATTTTGTCTGAATATTGATTTCATTATGATCAGCTACAACGGAATTCTTAATTGAAAGTGTTAATGGCTACTGTAAGTCACAGAAGTGGATCACAGTAATGGGTCAGTTTAGAGGTAGTTTTGGGGATGAAGAGAAGGAATATTTTCATGAATTGCAAAAAGGTAAAAAAGGAAACATTCTTTTAATGTTTTAGGCCCTTGGGTAAGCACCAAGCAAAGATTTGGTTAAAACCAGTTTTTATGAAACCGATTGTGAATCTGTTTGTGACTGAGATAGTGAATTGGGAAAAGAAATTCAACACTTGACAGCAGAACAAGCAATTATGTTTACTGGTAGAACCAAATGCTTATTCAGAGCTGTACAGCAGTTTTGTCAATAAGGCTGCAGTCTGGCCTTAATGTATTTACTTAACATTGTAGCCAATCCATACTAGAAATAGAAATAATCCTTAGAAGTTGACTCCCACCATCTTCTTTAAATATCAGCTTTCCATGTCCTTCAGCTATCATTCTGGTAACAGCATTGATTTTACTCTGCATCATTCATTGTTGCTTAAAAAATATGAAGTAAAACAGAAAGACAGAAGCACTTAGAATATTTTTTCCCCATTTTCTTGAACTTAAATTATTTTTACTTATTATTAGAGGAACATGGTCAGAATATTAGTCAAATAGACTTTTTAAATCTTTCTGCATTTAATGCCTTGATTGCCATTTCAGAAATTCCAATCCCTGCCTTGTTTTGAATGTCTTTTGCTCTTATAGAGGCCACTTGAAAGTACTAGACACTTTTGACAACAAATTTTTCCTCAGGATGAAAATATTGCAAAGTCTTTACCTTCTTGTGTCATAAATGAATGCCTAATTTATACATCTTCTTTGGATATCTGTCTGTCCTTTTTGTAGAACAGAAGTTCAAAATTGAGATAATGTAGCATTTTAATATTTAAACTTTTATATGAAAATATGTGCAGCAGAGTAAAAGCTTTTTCTGAGTTCAGGGGTTCAGAAGTTGTATTAGATGTGAATGAAAGATCTAGTTTAACTGTCTATTTCATAACAAATAAAAGAATTGCAACATAAAGAGATTTGAAGATATTTTCCTAGGCAATATTAAAAAAGAAAAAGAAAATGGTTCAAAATCTTGTTATTGATTAATCAGTTGTTTGCTAGTGAACTGCACTTTCCCCAAGTAATAATTATAATGCATAAGCTGAGAATGTGTAAAATGCATTATACTTTCATTGACGCTATTGTTCTGGGCATTGAGTATGAGACTTGGGTCTAGTCTGAATTCCCAGATTAAGTTGCCTACATATTAATCTTGTCTTAAGATAGCCAAAGTTATTCAAGGCACCTTGTGATGCTTGGACATATGATATAGGACTTATGGGAGACCCATGCATTTCTGAAACAAATGTTGGAGACTAGAAGAGACACCCGGTGCACCTAAAGCGATACTAGACACCCATGTTTGGGAAATTGAATTAAATGCCTTGAAAATACAGCAAAGAAATCTATAGCGGGATTTTTCAAAACAAAGGAGTAAGGTGTTGAAATCAGAAGAAAAGAGATATTCAATATAAAGGAAAAGCATAAATACTTCTGTCCCAGGGATGTTTTTCTTAAATGCACAAGGAGGAAGCTAAGACAATAGAAAGCATATGCAAACCAGATTGACAGACTAAATGATTTAGAACAGAGGCCATCTGAAAAGATGTGGGATCTTGGATTCCTGAAGACGTTACAGCCTTGTTGCAAACAATCCAATGAGAAAATTAAGGTATTTTATATCTGTGTTCCTCAGAGTGAAAGGCATTTTTCTAGTCTATTATTACATGTTTTTTCTTATCTATCATCCCTGGATTTAATACAGATATTTATCTGCAAACATTTATAGTGATATGCAACCATATGTCATAAAAATATAAAGTTGTATATGCATAATAGACTATATATGTGTTCAAATATGAATGCAAATATTTCCAAGTTTGGAGGAAGGGAGTTTATATTGTTGAAATCATGCTGTTGCTTGAATGAAGTGTGTTAAAATATATTAAGTTTCAGGCAAACCTAAGGATAACAGGTAAGCATGGGATTTGATTAAGAGTTGACATCAGCTAGTTACCAACAATGTCTTTATAATAAACTCAGAGAAACAGGGAAATGTAGAATAATTCTTTTCATCATAATCACAGAATCATAGAATGGTTTCTGTTGGAAGGGAAGATCATATAATCCCAAAACCCCTGCTATTGGCAGGGAAACTCTTCATTATGTATAGGTGTTTAACATTGGTCAGTGATTCAATTGTATTCTAATTTCACTTTCCTGGCTATAAAGGGAGCTTAGAATTAATGTCTATATCTAAGATAATAATATTTTAGATGTCAACAGAAATCACGTGCTATTTTGCCTCTGCAAAGAGCCATTTAAAAAAAAACTTCACAGTCACACAGTGTTTTCAAAGTGGGAAATGGCAAAGCAAGTTTTGCTGACAGGGATGCCTCTGTGACATGGAGTCAGCTATGAGGATAAAAAATAATTAAACACCAGAATAGTGTAAAATTTGCCAAATGAGTTACACATTAATTTAGCACTGAGTGAATGAAACTGAAAACTCACATGAAATCCTCAGCTCCTGGTAACTGCCAGTCTAAAGTGTAATGGTGAACAAAATGAGGATTTATTGACAAGTGTTCCAAGCACTTAAACCTAGATATTTAGTAGAGTATGTCACACAACCATATTCCACCTGTGGTACAACTGGTTCTTTCTTTGCCAAGAAGTTAGCATGACATTTACATTATAAGTTTCTTTCCTCTTAATCTGTTTATGGTCACTTTTTTTTGTTTGCTAACACATTCTATGACTTGCTTTGTCTTTTTTGGTTCATACCACATAAGAATTCATCATATATTCAGTGACTAACATAAACTGTAAGTTTGCATTTCTTTTAATATCATCAATTGATATGTGGTGGTTTTTTTAAACAGCCTGAAGCCTCCTGTATCACCATGTGCCACTTTTCTTATTATAACATGCTTACATCCAGTAACCCCACTTTTGATAACTCTGTCCACTTCTAGATTATATAATTATGTGAAGGTCATATGTACTTCATTCCACACAGTACAACTGCTTGTTTCCTAGTACTAACTACTGTCTGTATAAAATTATGTTTGTACCACACAATTAGATAAATTATAATAATTAATGGCATTCATTTAATTTATTAATAGCTAGCTATTTGATGGTATAATTAATTATGTAAGAAAAAAATAAAGAGCTAACATGGAACTGTGAAACAGTGATCTTATTTTCTGCATAAGGTCTACCTTTAACATCATTTGGAGTGGAGTCTGACATGATCCACACCGGAGTACATGGCAGCTCTTGAAGTGACAACATTTCTGTTGTTACAGGACAAACATTTTTCATTTTTATTTGCTAGTTGTAACAAGGGGAAAGTCTGTTATATTTCCTTCAGGTCCCAGTATATCCACCTTGACCAATATCACTCATGTAGCTGTACAAAAAGGGTCATTGCAACAACATACAAAAGTTTCTACCTGGAATTTTTAGGTAAGGATTCTTGAATTTGTACCTTGCTTAATTTTTATTACTGTGAAAAGAATCTTTATTATACAAGTTATTGTTTTCTACTCCAAATTTAAAAAAAAAATCAAGTAAGGGTGAAAATTTTGTTTCTTATAGTTTAATATTTATGAACACTGCCAGTTTCTTGGATTAGACGTACCATTTCCTAGTCAGCTTTTCTTTTATTGATTCAGATCTCAAAACAACTCCAATTTTTATTTCACTGGTTAAAAAAAAAAAAAAAAAAGAAAAGAAAAAAAACCCCTATGTAACACATTATTGTTTAAGTAATATCTCTATATTGCACTTTTTAGAAACTCTTTTCTATGATCAACAAAAAGTATAGTTATATGTCATTACTTTTGCATAGTATTCCTCTGTGGATTCTTTACCTATTCATCATAGCGGCTCACTCATTTTTCAAGAGTTTAATTCTTTCCATTATTAAATGTTTTCTCCTTTTAGCTGAAGTTTTATTTCCCTCAGGTGTTCTTATGAACGGCATATATTTTTAATATTGTTGTTGATTAAAACAATGACTAAAATAATCTGTGAAGTATTAGAATATAGACTGACTGGGTTTTGGGATTTGTTTTTTTGTTTGAATCTGCCAACACTCCTCCAGACATACAAATTGAACCTAAGTGCAAAGCACTTTATTTTTTAACAGGAAATGTAAGGTCTTTGTTCAACTCAACCCAGAACTGTAAAGGGAAAAAAAAAAAAACAAAACCAAACCAAACAACCCTTATGCTTACTGTCTAAACTAATCTTCAAATAAAAAATGTTTTATTTAGTCATCCTCTCACTCCTGACTGCCAGTACGGTATTGACACACTTTTAAAAAATTTGTGGAGGTGCATTACATCATATGTTTCTTATTCTGTTTCCCGTTCATCTTTGTACAAACAACAAACCTGTTGCTTATGCTGTGGAGGACAATATTGGGAGAGACTTAGAGGTGCAGAGATTCATTCCTGGGGTCTTCAATTAATGGCATGCATCAATTTCAGGCACTCAACTATGAGCAAACAAACAAATAAGAAAACAAGCAAAATAAATAAAGGGAAGGGAAAGAAAAGGCAAAAATTGTCTCCAGTGGCCAGTCATGAAGAACAATGGGCACCTCAGAAAAATCTCCTTCTCTGGGCATCCTCTCCAGCACAGCATATAGCAACAATGTGATGCCATGAAAAGCCAAAATCAAAACTCCATAGGCTTGGTGACTATTAAGCAAGTATTCTTTACTGCAACACTGGGCAGCACAGGGGATCACTTCTCCTAACGTGCACATTGAACGAGGTAGTTGCACAGCTTATATGCAGGTTATACACACATCTTCATGACCTTTACGAAAAATTAACATATTCATTACTTTTCTGAGAATTCATATCACAGGCTTCCACCCTTCCCTGCAGTCTTTAGGTGGTCTTCAAGGACTCTGGTGGTCATTTTCTTCATCCACTCGTCTTCATCACTGTATTTTTGCCATGAACTGCAGCCCTTATCTTCCTCATCTTGTTTACCAGAGTCACATGAATGGTCTTGGGGTCCCTTGTAGCCTTGAGTTTTCTTGTTCTTGGAGACAGTCCTGCTAGAAAGCCACAAAGTGCTGGTACACACATTCCACAATACCATTGCTGCAAAATATACTGGTATCTACAAAAGTCTAGACAGGAAGTCTCTATTAGAATCATTCCTGCATAATATGATGTTGACACCCACAAAACTCCAGATAGTAAGTCCCCATTAGAATCAGCTGTCTTTTCAGATGCTTTCTCTCTGATACAATTACACTTTTCACAGAATCACAGAATAACAAGGTTGGAAAAGACCTTTAAGTTCATCGTCCAACCATTTTCATTGAGACGAGTTCCTCATTTGTAGTTTATTTATTGGGATAGGATGGAGTATACCTGATTAGAGCTGCACACTAATTGGTCATTTAATTCTGGGTAATAAAAATACTATTAATTTATTGCTTTCTTGTAATATGACTTTATAGGTGTGTTGGGTTAACTTCAGCAGCCATCCAGTTGCTCAATCACTCCCTCTCCTCAGCAGGATAGGATGGGAGGAAAATAGAATGAGAAACTTGTCAGTCAAGATAAAGATAGGAATACCTGTTACCATCATGGCCAAATGTCGTGGTTTTCCCCAGCCGAGGGCCGCACCCCACACAGTCGCTTGTACTTTTAAAAGGAAGGGGGAGGGAAAGTTGGGGGAGGGGGAAAAGGGAAGGAAGAAAGGAGGAAAAGAAACCACAACCTAGAAACCAGAACCACGCAGGTTGGGATAAGGATAGTTTACTAAACAATAACAGAAAACTAGATATAACAATAACAGAAGTTTAAAGCACAAAATAGATGAAACTGGTGATACACAATGCAGTTTCTCACCAAACCACACAACTCAGGCCGCACAGCTTAGAGCCGTCCCCAAACCCAGAAACTGCACGTCCTGGCGTTGTCTCCTCCTCTTCCCCCCAGTCCCCCCTTAAACTGAGCATGACGTAACTGGCATGGAATATCCTCTTTGGCCAATTCGGGTCACCTGTCCTGGCTGCGTCCCCTCCTTTCTCATTAGTAAGGAAGTATGAAGAACTGAGAGAGGTCCTTGATTGCCTGGCAACAACCAGAAACATCAGGGTGCTATCAGCACTGTTCTCATCCTAACACCCAAACATGGCATTCCATCCACTGCTAAAAATAATTAACTCCATCATAGCTGAAACCAGGACATTATCCACCCCTTATTCCATACCATTTACGTCATGACCAGATCCAACAATTTTCTTTGGGTACAACCAGTTTCGTGTTTCACACACCCATATATGTATGTACACATGTATGCACACATACGTGCATACAGACCTTATTCCCTCAGTCTGTGAATCATCCCTCTGAAGTTGTTGAGTTCATTTAGTCCATGATTTTCAGGCTCCATTTGTCGTAACAGTTTCTCAGGATAATTGTATGTTCCATTGGCTCGTTGCATGCTGCATCTCAGGCTCTTGACTGATACACCTGGCATGGTCCATGCTCATAGTCTGTGGGTCAGAGTTTATTTTCAAAGGGAAAAAAAAGTTCTTGAGAGGCCAGGCTTTAGTTCCATCATCATGGCACTCATTCTTCATTAACTTGTATGACTCCGGCTATAATGCTATGGTACAAAGTACAGCAATCATAACAATAATGAATATACAATAATGGGTTATTTGGCAATTATTATAATTTCTACTTTATTAATTATATTGGCTATTCTCACCCAAAATCAAATCCCCTTGAGGTACGCATCGAACTTCTCCATCCCTCTGCATTACCCACCAAGTACAGCCAGGTCCTTGAGCAAAAACAATTCCAGACATGGGTTTACCTTTGCCTGAAGCAGGGATGACCCAAACTCTCTTTCCCAATACACTCTTCATATGCACTACTGGGACTCTGTCTCCCTCTACAGTACGTGGAAATTTTGACTGGGCAGGGCCAGCCCGATTGGTAGATCCCCTAGAGTTAACTAACCACGTGGCTTTGGCCAAGTGTGTATCCCAATGCTTGAATGTCCCACCACACATTGCTTTCAGTGTAGTTTTTAAAAGTCCATTATATCGTTCAATTTTCCCAGAGGCCGGTGCATGGTAAGGAATGTGGTACACCCACTCAATGCCATGCTCTTTGGCCCAGGTGTCTATAAGAGTGTTTCGGAAATGAGTCCCATTGTCTGACTCGATTCTTTCTGGAGTACCATGTCGCCAGAGGACTTGCCTTTCGAGGCCCAGAATTGTATTTCAAGCAGTGGCATGGGGTACGGGATATGTTTCTAGCCAGCCGGTAGTTGCCTCCACCATTGTAAGCACATAATGTTTGCCATGGCGGGTTTGTGGGAGGGTGATGTAATCAATCTGCCAAGCCTCCCCATATTTATATTTCATCCACCGTCCTCCATACCAAAGGGGCTTTAACCGCTTAGCTTGCTTGATTGCAGCACATGTCTCACATTCGTGGACAACTTGTGCGATGGCGTCCATGGTCAAGTCCACCCCTCGATCCCGAGCCCATCTATATGTTGCATCTCTCCCTTGATGACCCGAGGTATCATGAGCCCATCGAGCCATGAATAATTCACCCTTACGTTGCCAGTCTAGATCTACCTGAGCCACTTTAATCCTAGCAGCCTTATCTACCTGATGGTTGTTTTCATGTTCCTCCATGGCCCGACTCTTAGGTACATGGGCGTCGACATGACGTACCTTTACAACAAGTTTCTCTAACCGAGCAGAGATATCTTGCCATAAGTCATCAGCCCATATAGGTTTGCATCTATGCTGCCAGTTGTTCTTTTTCCGCTGCTGCAACCACCCCCACAGGGCATTCGCCACCATCCATGAATCAGTATAAAGGTAGAGCATTGGCCACTTTTCTCTCTCAGCAATGTCCAGGGCTAACTGGATGGCCTTCACCTCAGCGAACTGGCTTGATTCACCTTTTCCTTCAGTGGCTTCTGCTACTCTTCTTATAGGATTCCATACAGCAGCTTTCCATCTCCGATGCTTACCCACAATGCGACAAGACCTATCAGTGAACAGGGCATATCGCTTCTCATTCTCTGGCAGTTCATTGTAGGGTGGGGCTTCTTCAGCGCGTGTTACCTCCTCATCCTCTGGTGACATCCCAAAATCTTTGCCTTCTGGCCAGTCTGTGATCACCTCCACGATTCCTGGGCGATTGGGGTTTCCTATTCGAGCCCGCTGTGTAATTAGTGCAACCCACTTGCTCCACGTAGCATCAGTGGCATGGTGTGTAGAAGGAACCTTCCCTTTGAACATCCAGCCCAGCACCGGCAGTCGGGGTGCCAGGAGGAGCTGGGCTTCAGTTCCAATCACTTCTGAGGCGGCTCGAACCCCTTCATAGGCGGCCAGTATTTCCTTTTCTGTTGGAGTATAATTGGCCTCAGTTCCTTTGTAGGCCCGACTCCAAAACCTGCACAGCTTAGAGCCGTCCCCAAACCCAGAAACTGCACGTCCTGGCGTTGTCTCCTCCTCTTCCCCCTAGTCCCCCTTTATACTGAGCATGACGTAACTGGCATGGAATGTCCTCTTTGGCCAATTCGGGTCACCTGTCCTGGCTGCGTCCCCTCCTTTCTCATTAGTAAGGAAATATGAAGAACTGAGAGAGGTCCTTGATTGCCCAGCAACAACCAGAAACATCAGGGTGCTATCAGCACTGTTCTCATCCTAACACCCAAACATGGCATTCCATCCACTGCTAAAAATAATTAACTCCATCATAGCTGAAACCAGGACACCAAAACAGACTCAACTTGTGCCAGCCCTGCAGGTCCTCCACTACCAAAATCTTGTCATGTATTTCCAAAAAGGCCAAAAGCTACAACTAAAGGATATTAATGCAGAGTTTTAGAGTAAAACTAGGAGCAAAAATGTGAAGAGATAAGGAAACAATAGGGTAATTTAACATAATTTAACATCAGTGGCAACTGTTTTCTGTAAGAAATCCATCATGGCAATGATTCCTCTTCTGCCAGTGCCAGGCTATGAGGGTAAGAATACTTTGGATGCCAGGGTAATGTCACTGTACTGCAGCCTCAGGGTGTGGAGATGAGATCACAAGGTTGGGAATGAATGGCAGGCTATCTAGTTGCAGGTGGTAGACCCCTAGCACTGCCAGGTTTAAACCACCTTAAATATGGCTAAAGTTGCAGAAGCTTTTCTTTTTCCTCCATGAGGTTATACTGTGTTGCTCTTCCTTGCAGATCTAAACACCAATTTAGTAGTATAATAGTTTTTAATTTGGTACATCAATAATTAAATATTATTTATTTATCATTTATTGCTTTAACTATTGCAGTAGAAGTTACTAATTTATTATTTGCAAATTTTAAAATTATTTTAATGTGTTTTCCCTCCATTGCCTTTATCTTCTTTTTTTAGCTTGCTTACTACATATTCATGCTTTTTTTTTTAATCACAGATTGAAATAACTTTTTTAAAAATATTATTTATAATTATTTATTGCAGGTAAGAGTATTTAGAAATGAAGTTGAAAGAAAGAGGCAAAGTGAAGAAAATATAGGAATGACTTTGCTTTCAGCATAAAGGCAGCTCCTGTCTGTAGACAGATACTTTTTTGAACTTTTAATGAGACTGCAGTAGTGTGTATGTATTTTCTCTCAATTTACTTTGGCAGTAGTTGTGTTTCAATGCCAGTTTTTCTGTATGCTGTGAATAAGGAAGATGAAAGGCTTATACTACCTTTTATACAAGTAACAGTTATCTATTCTCAGTTCGAAATAATTAGAGCATTGAGGTTTAGAGTCTGAAAGAATGAAGTCAGAACACTCTAAGGCATGTAGTTAATGTAAACACAAAAACATTTAATATAACTTTTGTGGGGAAATGCTTTATGAGCTTTAGACCTTTTTGTATTTCAATTCTAATGCTTTTCATTTGTTGTTGCTTCATTTTATTGAAACGATAAGTAGGGATAAATGACTGGCAAATGGAGCACTGTTCTCCTGAATCTTTTTTCCTT
The DNA here is from genome assembly GCA_020800305.1 of Porphyrio hochstetteri. Classification (NCBI taxonomy): domain Eukaryota; kingdom Metazoa; phylum Chordata; class Aves; order Gruiformes; family Rallidae; genus Porphyrio; species Porphyrio hochstetteri. Next base: position 172,402,391 of record CM036905.1, on the reverse strand, counting down.
CACTTCTGATATTAGTATTGCAGAGATGAATGCATTCCAAGCTTCAGAACTCATGGAGAGTGGGTGGGAAAGAGGGTTAAAATAGTTCCAAGGCAAGTTCCAATGTATTCTGACATCCTTTGCCAAGTTTGATGCCACTACATGCTGCTTTGGTTGTCAGTACCTAACATCAGTCAGCATCGCACCTAATGGCACACTTTCACTTCTCTCCCCAAATCAGAAACCTGGCACTCTAATCTCTGCTGTTGTTGTGGCTTACTGCATCTTCCTTCAGGGACTTGAAGTTTATATTCCCAGATGCCAGTTTTTCTGACTAGAAGCTGCCTGCAGCAACTGACTAAATGTTACTTGGCTCAAACAAAGTCTCTGTGCTGGCTGGCAGGATTTGTTTTCATGAACTATCTGAAAGTACTTATCATACTATTATATTGTGTTTTGAGAATGTATATATTTCTTAGTGAATCTGTGACTGGACAGTTTTACTTCCATATTTCACATTCATGCAAAGGATACTTCCAGTGCAGATTTATTCCTCGCCATATTTTAAAGCCTTTGCTTCTTTAGATTTCTCATTTCTTTCTACACTGGATAAATTCACATAAAATGCTAAAGGAAAAAGAAAAGAAAAAAAAATAAAGAAATGTTTCCAAGATTGATTCTGTGAATTAATTTTCAATATGTGCTGCAGTCTTCTGTTTTTTGAATATCATAATTTTTTTTCTCCACAGAAGAGAAAATGTTTCACTGAGAGCTAACTGTGTTCGGGAAAATTGACAGCTGAGGACAAAATGGCACTTGAAACAGCGCCAGTAAATAAGGTTAGGCTTCTTTTTGTGCAGTATCTATTTATATTACAATAGCTTCCTGGAGCAAAACTGCATCTGAACCCGACTGTGCAGAAAACTAAGGGTTAAGCAGTTAAGCAATAGTGGAAAATGACAACCTGAAAATCTGTTAAAGGCCAGTTCAGGACTGAGGTGCACCTGAAAAAAATAGCATGTGAATGTGGAGCATGTCAAGATAACGAGGTATGCCAGTAGACTGAGTAGCTACCTGGAAGTTGTGTGAGGTCAAAAGGCCGGAATGCAGCTCATTGAGGGGAGACACGTTGATTGCCACATCCTAATTTGTGTGCAGCAAGGAGTGCAGAGAGTATTTGCAATCATGTTCTTGGAAGAACCATTATTCTGAGGAAGAGGCTGAAGACAAAAAGGGAAAGAAGGTTAAATAGTTGGGTGTCAATGGTAGAAGAGCTTATGCCTTTTGGGGTCAGTCTACAGAATTTATCATTTTATGATACTGAGTTTAATGTAGCTTAAACCATGTAATATTTGTGTAAGTGTTGAGAGGTGAGGACTGGCATTTCTTTTTTTTTGTAACCTGGTCTTCCCATTCTTACAGTGAAAAAACTGAATTAAAGAAAAAACCAAAGTATTACTCTCTGAATTGATATTATAAACAATAAAGATCAACATTACACCTCAGGTCTAAGTTAAAAGGATTAAAAAGAAAAAAAGGGAAAATATTATTTAAAGCAAAAATTCATTGGCATAAAATAGTCATTTAAAGTTTTGTATCTGATACATCTCATTCTCTTTCTTGCTATTAGTGAACCCCCTCCAGTCCTTTTGCCTACCACCTTCAGTGAGGCAGGGGTCTGAAGAAAACACCATCCTCCTCAGAAACATCCTGTACGCCTTTAAATACTGTCCAACCATTAAATGGGTGTAATATTTTACCATTATTAGCTTTGCTTCTATTATTTTATTTTCTTAATAATTGTGTGTAATATAAATTATAATTTTCTTTAGGATACAGAAAGTTTCTTACTTATTTTTAAGCAAATTGCATTCTTCCAATTCTCTTGTCCACTTACTGTACCAAGTTCATACTGTAAAATAAAATGTTATTACTTTTTATGTGTGTTTGTTTAGATGAATGTACCTTAAAATATTAATGTTTTAAAGAATATACATAACATCTTTTTCCAACTCCTAGAATCATAGAATGCTTAGGGTTGGAAGGGACCATAAGGATCAGTTAATTTCAACCCCCCTGCCATGGGCAGAGACACTGGCTACTCAAGGCCAGGCTGCTCAAGGCCCCATCCAACCCAGTCTTGAACACTTCCAGGGATCCAGGGGCATCTACAACTTCCCTGTGCAACCTGTTCCAGAGCCTCACCACCCTTGCAGTGAAAATGTTTTTCCCATATCAAATCTAAATCTACGTCCTTCCAATTTAAAATCTTTCCCCCTCGTCTTGTCACTACATGCCCTTCTAAAAAGTCCCTCCCCAGCTTTCTTGTACATCCCCTGCAGGTACTGGAAGGCTGCTAGAAGTTCTCCCCAGAGCCTGCTGTTCTTCATGAACAAAAAAAATCATTGTAGCTATTTAGAAAAAAATATATTCTATACTAAGAATAAGCATATACAATTATAATTCTACCAAAAATAATCACTTTATAAAATTAATTTATTTTCTAGCTGTGTATTTCTTGAATATCACTAAACAACACCTTTTCAAAAAAACATTACTGCACTTCTAAAGAGGTTTATTGTGGAAGAAACAAACTACTTATCAAGAATTTCTGTTATAAACAGGCATGAGTTGTTACTCTTTTGTGCAACAACATCTCATTTGTATAGCATTCTTCACACAACCAGTCTGCAGGATGCTTTATAAGATCAAATAATACAGAACCACAAAGAAGCACTTCAAAATGAGCGTCAAAACCAGTAGTAACAAAGAAGGAAATCCAAGCTTTAATTAATTCAAAATCCCTTTAAAAACAAACAAACAAACCCAACTTTTTTCCTTCAGATGAACAGAAGTAGCAGCTTTTTAAAAATTAGTCTATTATTTGATCTGGGATTGATTACAAAATTATTACAAATCTGGTATATACTCTTAGCTTTTACTTAGCTAGATGTCCTAGAATTTAAAAATGTGCACTGTTTGATAAACAATTATTAGGAAAGTGTTAAATATAATTCAACTTTTATGTGTATTTCATAATTTTAATTTCCATATCACTGTCTTCTCAGGGCAACATTACATTATGCAAACACAAGACAAATAAAAAAAAATCAAAGAATATGTAGAAACTCTTACAAATATCATTTATATGATATAAGTGAACATATGCAATATAGGTGGGACAATAAAATAAAAGGGGATTATAATTACTGCAATTATTTTTTGAAACAGTGATCAGGATGCTCAAGTAACTGTAAACATGCAAAGAAATTGCTTATATGTAAATTTGCTACGTTAATAGGATTAAGTTGAACTACATCTAGGTAAGATATTGAGTGCAGTTTTACGATGATGCAAAGTTGTTCACAGAAATTTTCAGCTTAGCTGAGTGAATTATTTTTTTTTTCAGCACAGAGACTTTAGCTCAGTCTTTGAATTAGCTTGTTCTCACAATGTTGTATAGGAACAGAAATCAGAAAAAAAAAATCTTCTTTGAGGTCATTTTCTGCTGGTTTGCCACCCCTTACCCTCAAAGTTATCCGATGTTTCCATGCATTTTGAGCTCTCTGTGGTATCTGTCACTTAAAATAGTTTTAAATGTTATCAAGCTTATGTTGTGTCCTGCATTTGACATATATTCATAAACTCTTCTAAACAAAAAAATAAATTTGAATGGGTCTTCCTTTGTTATGAGAGACTACCATCCCCTCTACAGATCCTAACCTTCCACTTCTTTTTCTGTCTTATAGAATCATAGAATCACAGAATGCTTCAGGTTGGAAGGGACCTCAAAGATCACCTAGTTCAAACCCCCCTACCATGGGCAGGGACACACTCACTAGACAAGGTTTCGCAAAGCCCCATCTAACCTGGCTTTAAATGCCTCCAGGGTAGGGCTTCTACAATCTCTCTGGGAAACCTGTTCCAGTGTTCACAGACAGTGTTCTGTCTACATAAACTTGTTTAACCATACATGTCATATTCACTTCGCAAATACATCAATTCGATACTGTGCCAGAGCATGATTGCTCATTATCTATATTTTTCTAGACCCAGTCATTCTAGATTGCTCTGGGAGGGCACTAAGAACTTTCCTAGTGATGCAAATACCTAGCATGCTTATTAGTGCAATTCTGTAAATTGTTGTTTCATGCTTTTTCACTTACAAAACACTGAATGCAGGCAGCTGTAGTCATGAACTTCAGATACAGGCAGTACAGCAATGTCACTACTCTGCCTTCAGTGCAGTCCTAGGTGGAATGCTCATTCAGCCTTCGGCAGAAAAACATTCAATGAACTTAATACAGTTTATGCTCACATTAATCACACTACCATAACAAAAGACCTAGAAACATGTTAACTTTCAATTGCCCTATACTGTAAAAATTTTCATAATTTCTTGGACCGAAGGTAGCTTTGTTAAAACCTGCTAGCCTAATGCTTTTCATTGCTTGCAGGAAGCAAAGTATCCATGGCCTCAAACCTCTACCAATAGTTAATGATTTTCTGCTAGAAGGCAGAGTTTGGACTGCCTGGACTTTGTGTTAGGGTTCTCTGTCTAAACTTCACTTTGATCTGTTCTATTTCTTCTTTTGTATCTTTTACTCTTTTACTCCTTTTCTCACCACCCAGTAGTACAAACCTCATATACTGCTTCATGAATATTCAGGTGAATCCCTAAATTCAGCTTTGTATTATTGATTTGTAAACAAAAATGTGTTTCTTCTATGACAGCTTCTCTAAAATAATTTCTAACTCCCATAAAATAAATATATATATATATATATGTATATAATACTACTTGTAGAACATGAGGGTTTTTTGAGTCTTTTGGAAGACATTTGAAGAGATACTGATCTTGAGCAAGCCCTGATAGCCATTTTGGGACTTATGTTGAGGCTTGAGATGCCTCTATGTTAGAATGCGTGACCATCTATAACCCCAGGTACATAAAAATAAAGGGGAACCTGCTGGGTCGGTGGGTATGTACCATTCCTTAATACAGATCCTAGATATGTGTAGCTATCCCTACTAAAGTGTTCAGATATTTTATCATTTCAATTCAGGTCAACCTACTGGATTATGAAATGGTTTGGGACACATTCCACAAGACCACTATTTCTCTCTGAATGTTGTTGGAGTATCCCGGATTGTGAGAACAGGCGTTGAAAAAGGCTCCAAAGCATTTTGCAGGGTGTATATATTAACTCTATGAGTTCATTAGAGCAGCTGTGTCTTTTAAAAGCCAGTAACACTGGAGACTAATTGTACAATTTTACTATAATTCATGGTATAAACTTCTGTCAGTCTACTTTCCCTCCTTTTACTGCCTGCCTTTCTCATCTGGCTCTAATACTTGTCCTCTGTGTAGGAAAGATTGGCGTCTTTTAGATCTATTTATTGTTTCACCAGTAAAAGGACTTTATAGTAGTACAAAATTGCTTGTTTATACTTTCCCAGCTGTAGCTACCTATTTTCCCTTTATGAGATTATTTGTGCAACAGCCTCCCGTCAGTAAAAAGAGAGAAGAAATGGCAAAGAAAAGAGGAAGCACACAGCATAAGATACCCTGAAGCGGGAAATACAGTATAAGGAATGAAGTCTTAATCATCCTTTGGCAATATTTAGATCACAACTATTATTACAGGAGGTAGGAACACATTTTATATGGCAACAAAACAGTACCTAACAGTTTCAAAATAAAAAACCTTTCCCTATGAAGAGCTTTCAAGACTATATTGTCAGTAGCCTGAGAAAATCCCCCAAATCAAGATTCCTAAGATGAACTGTGGGATGAAGAAAAATAGTACTTCTATTCCTGTAAGATATTTTTGACTGTTAAATTTCAAATAACAAGAGAGTCTGTAAAAGCAGAGTCTATCTCTTGAGACAGTATTCTTGCCTAGAAAAAATCTAAAAGAATAGATGCATTGCAGGCAGCCAATATGAGAGAGAACAAGCCAGGAAAAAGCATACACCATAGGGCGTAGACTTTGTTCATGAGTACAGAAAATTAATAGAACTTCAGTGAACTAGAAATGAATTCACAATATAAAGTGTGGGAGTGGAATACTTCAGTACCTTTTTGGAAAGACTACGTATTATGTGAGAAGTACTTCAAGAAAGAATGATCCAGTTTACATCCATTATTATAAAGATTATTTGCGCTAAGACTGTTTTTGTAAGGATTGTGATACTTTTGGGGAAATATTTTAAACCTCAGAGACTAAAGAAATAGAATGATAGTAAAAGGCAGAGTTTTGTGAAGTTCAAGGAAATGGAATTTTAAAATTTATCTCAGAGCTTATGTTTAAAATTAAATTTTCATAGAAACAGGGATCAACACAATTTTATTTAACTATTTTAAAAAAACAATCTGAATAATAGCTTTGAGATATCTATATTAGAACAATATTTAAGGTAGCATAAGTACAAATTAGCAAACTTGCAGGCAAGGAAGTATATCAGCAAATTTAAAATATACATCAGCCTCTGAATATGATTTCAAATTCTGTAAGTCATAACATAAACTATTAATCTATCCCTAGACTCCTCAGACATTTTAAATATTTGAATTTATAAAATATTATCTTTTTTGTTTATTTTTTCAAGTGTTTAAGTGCAGTTCTAACAATCACAAAGGATTTCCAAATGTTTTTTTCAAATGAATCTGATTAAATCATAGCAGAGCAGAAATAGCTCTTCATGCCTCCCTTGTTACTTTCAACTCCGCTTGAACTTTGTTTTTCCTATTTCAATTACTGAATGCTCAGGTATGTTTCAGTATTCCTTCTGGACACCCTGTCCTCACTTATTCCTCACATACAAATAATTTTTTACATTTGATCTCAGTCTGGTGGTTCCTGTTCAGCCAACCTGGAGTCCTGTTGCACCAACTTGATCTTCTGCCATAGGGATATGGGCGAATCTTGTGCTTGAGGAAGTTGTCCAGAATCTCCTTGACCTCTTTACACTTCAAGACAGCTTCTCATAGGAAACGCCAGCCAGATTCATGAACAAAATGAAACTTGCATTCTTCAAGTCCAAGTTTGAAATTCTGGTTTTTGTTTTGGTGACTTCACTCAGAAGCGAAAACACAACTATTTTTTTGTTACTGCAGTCAAGTTTGTCATCAACCCAGACTTTTTTTTTAAAAAAAAATCAGGAATAACAAATTCTAATTTAATCAACTTGATAATAATTATTGTCAAATAATTTTCTTTTACATTCTCAAAAAATCTCCAGGATTGCTTATAATCTTTTCCAGGAACTGCTGTGGTGTATCAAATCCTCCCACAAGAACCAGGGCTTGTGACCAGCTTTGCTCCACTGCTTCAGACTCCTTACCTCTCCCCACTTTGTCACGTCCTTAGGTTAAACTTGGTCCCTTTGGTGAGACAACTAGTGATATTGCTGGGTACGTGCCTATTGGGGAGGTTGTTGAGGAAGATATGTTTAATAAAGTGCATTTTTTCTCTACTACTCGTTTGTTTGATTGGTTTTGGATTTTTTGTTTCTTGGTTGTTTTATTTTTTTCATGTTTATCCTCTGCTCCGGCATGGTTGCAGTTCCTTCAGGAAAATTCATCTGATCCATCTGGTGTGGGGTCCTCCACTGTCTGCAATATGGATACCCGGAGCACCTCCTCTTCCTCTTCTGTCCTTGATGCTTCATCTGCTGTTTCACACCAGATTTGCCACCTCCTCATCTGACTGACTTTTTTTCCCTTTTTTAAACACATTTTCCCTGAGGTGCCCCCACTTTGGCCAGGGGCTCCACCATGCCTAACTCTTGGTGTGTTGGAGCCAGCTAGAACCATCTGTGTCCAGCTCAGGGAAACCCCGGCCTCTCCTCACAGAGAGGCACCTGGACATCCTCTTCAAAAAGAGGGGATAGCATGGCCCCAATACTCCTTTTGAGCAATAGGATCAGAGTTGTCATCACAGCGGCTCGAGCATTGTTATAAATGAGTATTCTGCCTGTGCAATAAGGTTTATGGAAAAGACATAAGGCTGATGCCTACATAGGTAGGATTAAATCAAGAATAATTAGATGCTTCAGAGGAAAAGATAAAAGGAATAAAGTGAGCAACATACAGGCAGGAACAAAATTCTCAAAGGAAGATGTGTAAGCATCCTTTAATTATCTCGTGCTTCCTATGGGCTAAGACATAGTGCCTGTGCTGTTACATGAACTTAGTTTTGTATTTGTGGATATCCAAGTTCACAGGAAAATGTCAGACCTGCTGTTGTGGTTTAACCCCAACCAGCAACTAAGCAACACACAGCCCTATGTGCTACCTTGCCCCTGCAGCAGAATGGAAGAGAATTGGAAGGGTAAATGTGAGAAAATATTTGGCTTGAGATAGAACAGTTAAATAATCAAAATATTAATAATATAACAAAATGGAAAATTACAGAGACAAATAAACCCAAGACAGACAAGTGATGCAAATGAAAAAATTGCTCACCATTAACTCACTGATGCTCAACCAGTTCCCAAGCAGTAGCCTCTAACCAACCTTCTCCTAGCATTATATACTAAGCATGATGTCATATGGTACGCAATATCCCTTTGGTCAGTTGGGGTCAGCTGTCCCCACTGTGTCCCCTCCCAATGTCTTGACCACCCCTAGCCCACTCACTGGTGGAGTGGTGTGAGAAGCAGAAACAACTTAGCTCTGTGTAAGCTCTGTTAAACAACAAAAAATATCTCTGTTATCATCCCTCTTTACAGCACAAATCCAAAATAGCCTCATACTAGCTACTATGAAGAAAATGAACTCTATCCCTGCCAAAACCAGCACATCAGCTTGCAGGGATAGTTATTCCTCATTACTAATATTATGTTAAACAATATGTTAGGAAAAGACCTTAGGACTGAACAACTGATCTAGTTAAAGGTGCCTCTGCTTACTGCAGTGGGTAGGACTAGATGACCTTTAAAGGTCCCTTCCAACCTAACACATTCTATGATTCTATGATTCTATGATTTGCACCAGGAGGTGCTGGTTCATTATGATGCTAGTAGAAAGGAAACTTTTTAAGGATTCATTTAAAATGCTGTTTATTAGAGCTAGCACTCGGCAGTTGTATATAGTTTTACTTCCCTTCAGATACTGGAAGCCCCAAGCAGCGTAGCATCAAAAAGGGCTCCTTGTACAGCACACCATGCTGACCTTGTCCATAGCAGAGATTCTTCCCTCCTGGTCACTCAAGCTATGATAGTATTTTCTTACAAGGAAACAACTCTTTTATCATCTACAATCAAAGCAGAAATTATGTTCTCTCTATAAATCCTTGCTGCACCGTTAGATAAAGACAAGGCCATGCAGGTGTAATCGCTGCTGGCAGCTGCCTGCAGGCTCCTCTTTTACAATGAGCTGGCTTAGGTTATCATGCAGAAATGGGATTTGTGTGGCACGGCACAGGCTTAAAGGCCACACTGCACATGTAGTGGGCATAGCAGAGGTTTAGCCATGCTCAGGTTTACGGTACTGTGCATACTCATTGACATACAGCAGTTTTCCAGTCAGGATCACTACAGGATCAAGGAAAAACAACGTTCTGAGAACACCTCAGAACATGAAGGTAGATCTCCATTTCTTGATGTTCTTAATGAAGGTAGACAATAAATTTAGATGAGAGGGGAATTTCTGTTGGTTCATTCTTGACCTCAAACCACAATTTGATTTCTAAGCAATCAGAATGTGCTGGTCACTAATTTCAAACTGGCAAATTTATCAGCTATATCTACCTCTAGACACCATTTGATTTGAAATCTGTTACAATGAGATTGGTCAAATACTGCTATTTCACTCAGAAAGTCAACCAATATGTTTTGTCAACCTTACTCAATTAAATGTGGTGTCAAAATAAGCCACAAGATTGTTTGCTCCTACAAAATGTGTTTTGATTTCTTTTTAGTAAGAAGATAACCTTTATCGGACACTTATTATAGTCTTTCAGTTGCAAATTCAGCTGTTATTAGGAGAACTAGAGCATATAATTTGCAAATCAATCTTTAAATAACACTCATTTTTAATTAGATTTGACTGAAAATGCATTGCTTGTATGCAGAAACTGATGGATAAAAATGGAGGATTCTTAATTAACTAGTGGTTCACATTAGTACTGTATATAAAAGTACAAAATTTCTGTCAGTGGCCCCATCATATCTATTGTATCTATTCAGGAGTTTAGATATGTAATCTTAGTAATCATATCTCAGAATTTTTCTTGAGTAGATAATAACCTATGGCTACCATAAAATTTTTAGTTCCACTTTGTTTTATATGAGGGAGTTGTCATTGTCTTCCTAGAGTTTTCACTTGATTATATTAAAATACAGTTATTTAAATAACAACTTTCTAATTAGGCAACTCCTAATCACCCCTTAACAGTAACCTAGCTTCCTCATTATTTGCTACTTTACTGTTTTGTTTGTTTGGTTGGTTGGTTGGTTGGTTTTTGGTTTGGTTTGGTTTGGTATTTTGTGAGGAAAGTCTGAGAGACCTGAAACTGTTCAGCCTGGAGAAGGCTCAGGGAGGATTTTATTAAGGTGTTTAAATACCTGAAGGGAAAGTTCAAATAAGATGGAGCTGTGCTGTTTTTAGTGGTGCTTAGTGACAGGACCAAGGGCATTGGGCACAAACTGAAATACATCAGCATCCTTAAGAACATCAGGAAATTTTTTTACTCTGAGGGTGATTGACCACTGAAACAGGTTGTCCAGGGAGATTGTGGTGTCTGCATCCTCGGAGATCTTCAGAAGCCATGTGGACACAATTATGGGAATCAGGTTCTGGGGTGGCCCTGCTCAGGGAAGGGTATTTGGAGCAGATGACCCTCCAAAAGTCCCTTCCAAACTCAACTGTTCTGTGATTCTGTGACTAATGATGATTGGACTCTTAATATTTCAATTATACTTCTATTACAAAGTTTGTTTTACCTTTTATATTATATGTATATTGTCTTTTTCTGTATGTAAGAATTGTTTCCTCTAGGCCAATAAATAATTTTCTGAGCATATTAAAGGGAGTTTGCAGCTTGATATTGGGTTGTGATCCTGGTACTCTTCCTTGATGATATTAGGTCAGAACCTTTTATTCTGGTTTTCTTTTTTATCCACACAGTTAGTCATCAGAAGTTCCTAAACCCTGTGCAGCAGTCCTATCTTCTATTCAGCTTTATCTTATCTACAAAAGGAGTTTACCCTCAAATTATATTTTTCTTTATTTGTTGTGGTCTTCAGTTGGTTCTCCATCTAGTGGGTGTTATGAATAAATTAGACTGCTTAAATATGACATTCTTTGTTATCAATTACCATTTATTATTCAATTGCAAACTTATTTGACTATGTCGAGAGTTTTTTATGCAGTATGATTAAACTTGCCTTCTACTGATTTTATAAACTATATATGGAATTAACTTTGAACCTCAAAAAATTTTGGGAATCTCATCTGTATCCACAAGCAATACTGCAAAGCTTCTCATGCAGCTCCTTTAGGTTTCCTACAAAAATTATCTGGTTTTAATCTTTTGAAAGTGTTTAATGTTATCATTTGATCCCACACCCTCCTTTGTAGAAAATAATAGTTTACAATTCCATCCATAGTATACAGGATGGGATGAATACATTAAGCATAGGAAAGACTTACCTTTATCTTTTTTACAGACTGTGTTTATTTTTGTTTGTGTATTCATCAATTTTTTTTTTTTCATATATATATTTCCTGTTCCTGTCCTTGTTCTTGTTTTAAATTTGTTTTCAATCAGTTATATTGATAATAATTCAAAAAAGTTTCACTGTTCATTGTTCCTATTTCTAAGATATAAAAAGTTGAAATGTAATTGTCTTATGTAATAGAAGATTTATTAGAACAATTTGGATATAATTTTCGGAATAATTTCTTGCTTTGAATAATCTTTCAAATTTACTTCTTCATTCCAAAGCAAGTTCTTAATAAAGCTTTTGAAAACTGCTAAATCCAGATTTCCATGGCAACAATGTTATACTTACCCTAATAAAATAGTTTGATTTTAGGAAATTATAGCAACTACGCTAAGATGGGACAGGGCATGCTAAGAATGCTGTACTTTGATAAGAGTATATACCAATTACAGCAGGTACCTGTCTCCAGTAAGAACAGTTGGGATCTGGAGAAATAGCCAAAGGATGAGATGAGCATGCACAAGAATAGGGTTCAATCAGTGGACACAGTGAGGACGATTATTGACAACTACCAGAGAACCTCCGCTCAACACACCTACACATGCGTTAGTACATATGCATATGATAATGATTTCCAGGAAATAACATGAATATGCTAATTATCATCCTCCCTCTTTTTATCCAAAGTAATCAGTAAAGTTAGCCAATGCTTTTCTTTTGTAGAATATCTATCTATATATATAGATATATATGTATATTAAAGTAACCAAAACCAATCGTTGCAAAGGTGAAATTAAGAAGTGTGCCTTCTATGCAAATTTAAGCAATGACCATGATAAAAATTGTATAAATATACTGTGATTTGTAACTAACTTGGGAACATGTCGTTGGTGGAGCTATCCCCTGTGTTCCCCAGCACTGGAATAAAGAAGTGCCTGCTTATCTGCTTTGTGTAGATAAGTTATTTGTGATTGTGACCGCTAACAGGTACAGGAAGCCACTGCTGCTGCCTGGAATAACGCTGCTGTCTGTGTCACAATCTACAGTTTGCAATGAGTGGATATGATGTATATTATTGTGCAAATACTAACTTACTGTAACTGAAAGTTGACAATATAATATTAATATTATTAATCAAAGGAGAACATCAAAGGAAACTAATATATCTGTAGACATCTAAAATTGTGCCTTAAATGATGCAAGTGAGAAAACCCTTTACTGGTGCAATCATCTCAAAGAAAATCTGATCGAAGTGCTTTTCAAAATTTTATCTTAGCTTAGGAACTTTTAATATTTGCTATAGCTTAAGATTTACTCTTGGCATACTGAGCCATGGAAGTCATACAAGTACCTGATCTGGGATAGTAACTAAATACTTAAATACTTCTGTAGGTTGACAGAAGATGCTATATCACAATTGTAATAGAAGAATAATAATGAACGAATAATAAAGTCGTGACTAGAAAGGCTGCAATCATCTGCACTATATATATATATATATATATATCTATATATCTATGTATGCAAAATCCTTCCATATTAAATTTTTTGTTCCTATCATCCACTTCAGTTTTATCAACATTTTGATCATGAGTATTAAGATGTATGCTACAGAATTTACAGCAAGAAGATCAAGGAATTAGACTCTTTGTTAACAGTTGCTTCAAATTTTCTCTTCAAAGTATTAAGTCAATATATACATTAAAACAATGTTTACTCTTTGGGGAATATACCAAACAAAAAAATACCTGAACACTTTGCCTCAGTAATACTACTACTAATAAATAAGCATCATGATGAAGGCGGGGGGAGGGGCAGGATCACATCAGTAAGTTGTGGTTTGTTTTTTTTTCTTTTTTAATATAGCTTGTCTTAGTACTTGCAATTTAAAACATTACCTAACATACAAAGTCAATGTTTCCTAGTAGTGGTGACTACTAATGACATATTCTGCAGGAAAATATTTTCTAAGGGGAAAATTTCACAGTGTCTTGTAGTTAAAGAAGATTAAACAAAAACTTCAAAGTACACTAGAGGAAAAAATCTACTAGACCTAAGGTAACAATGAAATTATTATAGCACTAAGTATTCACTGTCATTTTACTTGTTGACAAGGAAAAAGTTGTCACATCATCAGGATGTTATTGTGATACATTTAAATACTTCCTCCAGGATATGAAATACCTTATAGAAGAAATTAAATTTCATTTTTTACATGTATGAATGATAAGTGAAAAATGTAGAGAATTTTGCCCATGGTGTTAATTTTAAATTTAATGGAGCAAATAATATTGCATAATATTTTACCTTTTTTTAATAACTAGAAGTTGTAAAAACTGTTGAAAATTATGTATTTTCAGAATGTCGTCCAGGAGATTTGCTCTTTTATCTTTCTTTTATTCTCCAAAGATGGAAACTAAACCATAAAAGAAAGTAATCCAATAACTAACTTCTTTATTTTATTTACCAGTCTATTCTGTATATTTATTTCAGTGAAAGAAAGAATGTAGTGCAATTTTCTAATTTTGTCCAAGGCCATCACTCCCAGCACTCACACTGCCTTTGTTGCTAAACTTATAAATACTCAAAGATCTCTGGGACCTTCCGTCTCTGTCTTTTAATAACATGAAGCCCTAGTAACTAAATGAACTGCATTCTCTAGCTGTCTGTTGTGGGCCTGTGGTAAATAAAAAAATCCCTTCCAGTATAAATTCAGAGACACTTTAATTGTATATATCAATCACAGTGACTTTACCTTTAATCTTTTTTAAAGCATAATTTTATTTTTTTTTTTAATGATCATTTTGGAGGGGATGATCTATGCATTTCCTTATACCTAAAAATTGCCCAGTATTCCATTTTCATACTTTCTGAAAGACTACTAGGTAACAGTAATGCTGTACTAGCAGAGGATATTTTAATTTCATAGAATCTCTGTTGATACTCCATGATGATAGAAATCAGATTGTTCAGTCACTGAAGACAGTGATTTCCTAAAAATTTCACTGTATTTTTTAATGCTCTTATGATTCTAGATCAGTATGAAACACAGAATACAAATAGATTAAGAGTTTGTTGAATGCTCTACATACAGCAAAAACTACCCTAAGACTTCTTTTTCTATATCCCATTTCAGTGCCAGAAACAAATTAGCACCAGAAATCAGAGAACAAATTAGGAACTATGGACAGAAACCACCAGAATGGGCACGATCTTATCCTCCTTCCTGGAGGCTCCATGGATGTAAATGCATATGCTTAATCATGATGAAATCATGTATATTTTGCTTCATATGATGGGTAGTGACTCAACACATGACAAGTGCGTGTCCAGGTGTAATAGGTGAAACCATATTTTTCATAGTTTGAATAGCCCCACAATAGGTTTCATTGGATGCCTAATTTATTAGCACATTCCTTTTCTGTAGCAGAAGTATATCACAGATAAAAAAGTTTACAATGTATCGAATGACAGCTTTTATAGCTATAAGTAAATCTTATTTTTTCAGATTAATTTCTTTTATTTTCTTTGCCTTTATCCCTTTACATATAATATATACATATATAATTACAATAATAAAAGATAGAAGAATAGTAAGAAACACCAATATACACCTTACATAATTGAGTAATTATTTTCTGTGATAATATGAACTATTGCCTAGAAAAGTAAATGTGACAATAAAACCCAAACAATTAGAAATCCCTATGAAAATGCATCAGTATCCTACAAGAAGGATTTTTATGACGCCTTAATGGATGTTCTAAGGTCAAAATTGAAGAGCATAGAGAATTTGTTTTAGAAAAAAATGCTTGAATTTGAAAAGAAATTCTAAGATAGTCTTCAAGTCAGAGGGTGCAGAATATTTCTTTACAAGTATATACTATAATCTTACAAAGTTTATACTTAGAACTTCAAATAACACAGGTTCTCTGAGGTAACTGAGGTTACCAAAGTTAATAAATCACAGAATCACAGACTCTTAGACTGTCTTGGATTTCAAGGGACCTTAAAAATCATCTCACCTTTCACTAGACCAGCTTGCCCAAATCCCCATCCCTCCTGGCCTTGAATACTGCTAGAGAGGGGGTATCCAAAAATTCTCTGGCCAACCTCTTCCAGTGTTTCACCACCTTCACAGCAAATAATTTCTCCCTAATATCTAATTTAAATCTACCATCTTTTACTTTAAACCTATTACCCCTCATCCTATCAGTACATGCCCTCGTAAAAGTTCCTCTCCAGCTTCATTATAGTCACCCCAGCTTTATAACATTCCAAGAAATGTTGGAGAAGGTTCAGAAGAGGGCCACGAGGATGAATAGAGGGCTGGAGCACCTGCCCTATGAAGAGAGGCTGAGGGAGCTGGGCTTGTTCAGCCTGGAGAAGAGAAGGCTACGGGGGGACCTCATTGCAGCCTTCCAGTACCTGAAGAGAGCTTATAAGCAGGAGGGGATTCAACTTTTTAAAAGGGAGAGATCTTTCAGTAATTAATGTCACAGGCAAAACAGATTCCACTAGGAGTAAAATGAAATGAAATTATTGCCCAGACAAAACAGTAGGATAACAAGAAATAAAACCAAATCTTAAAACACCTCCCCTCACACTCATCCCTTCTTCCTGGGCTCAACCTTACTCCCAAATTCTCTCCCTTCTCCACCTGCCCCCCGCCTCTTCCCCCCTCCAAGGGGCCCAGGGAAACAAGGAATGGAGGTTGCTGTCAGTTTGTCACAGGTTGTCTCTGCTGCTCCTTCCTCTTCAGGGGGAAGACTCTACACTCTTCCCTTGTTCCAGCCTGAGCTCCTTCTTATGGGAGAGGTCAAACATATTTAAATTAGCATGCCTGCTCCTTGAAGGTGTCGGAGGTAATTTGCATAGTCCTTTAATTGGGTGAGTGATCACAAACTCACCTGGCCACCTTTCCCTTTCCTCTAATCACTGCCCATTTCTGTTGACTTCAGACTTCTCTGGCAATCACCCAGCTCTCCACACCTGGTGGGGCAGGATCTTTTCTCTTTTTCAGTCTTTCAGCTCTTCCTTAACGATACAGTTTAGCAAAGCATCCTCTTTACCAGCCCTTCCAATCTTTAAAGATGCAGTACGTAGCAAAGGAAAGTAGTACACTTAAACCTATAATTAGACAGTGACTAAGTGCTAACCCAAACACATTTCTGTGCTTGGAAAGTGGAAAATTCCACTTTATCTGTAGTCGTTCCTGCTTAATATGTCGTTATGGGTCCTGTAATATAAACAGCTAACACCAAAGGGCAGAAAAAGAGGAAAGGGTTCTCATGCTGTCAGCAGTCACTTCCCACAATAATCTACCATAACAAACAGTATTGGGACTTGCAGGTGTAAGACAGTGAAAAAACTGCTTAAGGGCACCACATCAAGAGAAAAATACTGCCATGTATTGTGAAACACAGCCATAAAAGCTTTCTCAGTTGTGAGGGAAGAATGGAGTTGCATATAAAAAGTCCTTGACAATGTAAAGCTAAAGCACCTAAAGTACAGTGCATCATTTCTCTCTTATCTCCATTAAGTTAGCAGGAGTATTTTAAATTTACCTTTTGCAGAATTGTAGGGGTTGGAAGGGGCCTCGAGAGATCATTGAGTTCAACCCCTCTGCCAAAGCAGGTTCCCTAGGACAGGTCACACAGGTTGGCATCCAGACGAGTCTTGAATATCTCCAGAGAAGGAGACTCCACAACCCCCTGGGCAGCCTGTCCCAGGGCTCTGTCACCCTCACTGTGAAGAAGTTCTGCATGTTGGTGCAGAACCTCCTATGCTCCAACTTGAGACCATTGCCCCTTGCCCTGTCTCCACAGACCACTGAAAAGAGGCTGGCTATTTCCCTCTGCCTCCCTCACTTAAGATATTTATAAACATTAACCAGAACCCCTCTCAGTCTTCTTCTCTCAAAGCTGAACAGCCCCAGTTCACTCAGCCTTTCCTGGTAGAGGAGATGCTCCAGGCTGTTAATCATCTTCGTAGCCCTCTGCTGGACTCTCCTCTCCAGGAGATCTCTGTCTTTTAGATACCAGGGAGCCCAGAACTGGACACAATACTCCAGGTGGGGCATGAACAAGGCAAGGTAGAGGGGGAGGATCACCTCCCTTGACCTGCTGGCCACACTTCTCTTAATGCACCCCAGAATCCTTTTGGCCTTCTTGGCTTCCAGGGCACACTGCTGGCTCATGGCCAACCTGTTGTCCACCAAGTATATTATCTTAAGGAGTGGGTAACACATTGTCCTGGTTTCAGCTAGAACAGAGTTAATTTTCACAAGGAGACAGGGTATTTTTCACACCAGAGTGAGGTCATGCTCCCCATAAAAGGGGGCTAGGCAGATCTGTGTGCAGGTGGAGTTTCCTGTCTGTTGTTGAGTTGTTAAAGTATTCTGTGTCATCACTGTGTGTGTATTCTGTCTAGGGTTCTGTTGCTGTTCCCCTCTCCTTGTGCTGTGTCAGTAAACTGTCCTTATCCCAACCCATGGGGGCTTTTGTCCACTTCTCCCTGCAGGAGAGGTTAGTGAGCAGTGCATGGTGCTCAGCTGCCATCTGGGGCTGAACCACGACAGACTTTATTGACATCAATGGGATTTCTAGATGTTTAAGAAAATTCTCTAACTATATTGTGTAGTTACATATAAGGATGTATAGGAGAATGATAAGAGTGTATTGCAGTAAGCAATGCAGAAAAGGACAAAACATGATGCAAAGACTAGTAATTATGAGAAAGACATTCAAATTAATTCAGAATGCTTGGGAAGCTTTCCACTACAGAAAGCAATCTATCAAAATAAAGTTGTGCATCAATAATGGAAGAACAGAGACCTTACTGGTTAAGACATTGTGAGAGATTATAGGTTAAAAGATTTTGAGGGGACAGTCATTGTGGTGTCTGAATACACAAAAAGAGAATCCTGCAAGCAAATTTATCAGACATAATTGGGTTGTTCTTTAACTTATATGTTTATCCCTGGTGTAATGACAGCTGCAGTGGTAAATCAACTCCTACAGTTCACCATGAAATAAGGATGGGAAATATATTCAACTACAACTTCAAAAATATTACAGGCTTGTGAGAAAGACTGTAGGACTTCAATCTTTATAATCAAAAGACAATAGTTGCATGAAATTATTTAATTTCAGACAATAAAAAATTTGCCTGAGGAGTAAAAATGCAAAGTAGGACAGCTAAAAGGCTGAAAATTTTCTAAAAAAGATGTTTGTGTCGTTCAAAAGAAAATGCTGTGCAGACTTTTCAGGCAGCTTAATAAACTGAAACATTTTACAAGACCTTGTAAAGGACTCCCCATCTTTGACAGCTTTAGTCAGAGACTGAATACTTTGATGTATTTGAAACAAGAATTAATTCATAGAAGCTAAATTCTGCAGAAGATCAAAACTTGATGACTTAAAAAAAAAATCATTCAGTCTTTTGGAATGTATTACACTATACTTAAAATGATTACCTCCTGATGTGATGGCTTTGCTCAGAGTGAAAATATTTGGAGGGAATGTGTGGGAGGAAATGCCGGGCATGAATTTTACTTGCAATTTGTTTGATCCATGCAAATAAGTTTGATTTTTGGCTTTGGCTTTGGGTTTGTTTTCATTTGCATAAATGAGCAAAGAAACAAAGGGAGTAATATTGTTTCATCATTTGGCCTTTATGATACTGTGAGACTAGGTTTTTACATAGCAAATTATATGGATCCAGAGTACTTAAAATGAAAAAGAGTTTGGAATACTCTTTGAAGAAAGTACTATTTAAAAAGAACAAGGGGAGCTGGGACTGGACGTAAGGGGAAAAAAGAATAAATATCACCATGAGGATAATTAAGCCCAGGGAATTTTTCCCAGTACTTGATTGGACAAAAGCCCTGAGAAAGGTCATCTGAATTTGATGTTTCTGCTCTCAGTAAGACTTTGGAGTGGATGGCTTCCCAAAGTCCCTTAAACTTGAATGAATCTTTGACTTTCAAATGTCATTATTTGTTTCTTTTTCTATTAAAAACAATTAAAAATCAATGTGGTTTGGTTTTGGTGGTGGGGTTTTTTTGTTGTTGTTTTTCTTTATTGTATTTTTCTCTCAATACTTGTGATTTCCCCACTATTTCCCCCTTTACTGTCAGATGTCATATTTGAGAATTCTTAACAAAAATTAATATATTTCTGTTTGTTCTTGAAAATATCACATTCTCTTTTAACTGAATCTATATGCAGAAAATAGTGTATGTGAAGAGATTGTTCACTAATATAGCTAACCTTCCGTGTAGTCCTTCTGTATAGCTAGCTCAATATAATATAAAACATTTCCTTTCCTCTTCTTTTGCCTTTCCAGATGTTTTAACAGCAGCAGTTTTTCTAGTGTATAAAATATTTGCATCACAGAGCAGATAACAATTTTTCAGCCACACTTTCTAAATTCTGGGGATAAATGTCTAGCACAGACTTATAGTCAATAAATACAGGTTGAACTGATTTCTGATTTCATTTGAGATGTGTAATTCCACATATAATTTCTAGGAAAGACCTGTGATAGCTTTATAATATTGGAAATAATTGTATCAATTTCTATAGAATAATCTCTGTAAGAGAACCTGTCAATGAAGGAGATAGAATATGCTGAATTTTGAGCCAACTTATATTATTTTCAATCTAAAATCAATACAGAGTTCCTGTATTGGAACTTTTTTACTGGAAATTTTTTGCTGTGGTGCTTTTGGGCAATTAAAATTTTTATAAGGATACACAGCAAACCATCAAATGATAAGGTTTGCATTTCATTTTTATGAGTTAAAAATGACTGTTCTTTAACTCACCTCTCCTCACCCTCTAGTTACAGTGTTTTAATTCCCAAACTGCATTACCTACTTTTGCCTCTTCTCATTATAACCTCCCATGGCAAGAATCTATGATCATTGCAAAGATGATCCTGACTTCACAATAGAAATGTGGTTGTTGAAGGGAAAAATAACAAAAAGGTAATATACAAAACTTCCATCAGTTTTACAAGGAAATAGCTTCATCCATGCAACTTCAATGTAAACATTAACATCTGTTGAAGAGAGAGATCACAATATTTGAGTTTTTTATCAGATATTAAGAAAATGCCTTGTATACCTCAAGCTTCCTTCTCTCTCTTTAAAACACATAAAAATATACATTGCACAAATAATGTTCAATCTGTGAAAGCCAATAGTATATATATTAAAAAAACAAAAACAAAAACAACCCTAAAAACCATCAAAAACAAAGCAACAGAGAGACATTTTTAATATACAAAACCATTTGTTAGCACCTGCTAACATCACATCAGGCTGTAAGAGCAAAATCTTATTCTGTGGTGTCTTGCAGTCTCAAGACCTGTAGTCAGGAAAGGTAAACTATTTCTCAGAAAGTTTTCTTTGGTCATATGGAAGACAGGAGCATTAAAATGAATACTTAAACTGAGTTGGGAGCAGGCACATTGACTTGACGTGCCTGCTGTTGAAAAGGCAAGCCGTGGGATTTAAAGTGAACTCAAGTTGTTTGCACAATTTCACATGGCAAGCCACAGGCAGAAAAGGCCATGCATATCATCTGTCATTTTAATTATTTTGAGGAAAGTAATTCACAGGGACAGTCTCAATGATTGAATGATAGAAAGTAGTGACTAATTCTTCATAAACAGGGCTGAGGATCAATCACCAAGTCACCCAAAAGACAATGAGTATCATATAGATACAAAGTGTCGTTAATCAGAATTTGTATGGATTAACACGTATATACCCACACACAGACATTTAGGTAACACAGCTGAATTTGTAAGAATTATAATCTTACGTATAGTACATCTGAAACTTTGACCTCATCCTGACAGATGTAAACATCCTACATTAATGACCCAAAATTAAGATAACAAGTTTTTTATTATTGTGAGTGGATTATAAATACCCATGTCCCAGGGACATTACTGTACTGGGGGCAGGTTCTAAATAAAAGGTGTCTTTATTTTTAATCTCCTTTCTTTCCCTCCAGTATCTGAAACCGTAGCATTACTTTAATTCAAAGAATGAGTAATAATTTTCAACTGCTTCAATAGTAAACCTTACTTGTCTTTGGCTTGTCAAATATATATATATATATATATATATATTCTCATTATATAGACCTGGCTTTTAAGTCCATTTAAAATCTGCCCTTCTAATAGACCTGATCATGTTTCTGGGTGTATTATTTCTTAATTGTGGAGCTGAGATTAAGTGAGTATGTTGCAAAAGTGCCATAACAAACTGAAAATTATTAACTCAGATAACCTTTATTCAAATTCAGTTCAAGTAAGTTCAAAGAGGCAAGTATAAATAGTGGAACACAAATACAAAATAAAAATACATTTTTTTTTCAGAAAATGTCTCTGTACACTGGATGGTATGAAGAAACTATAGTGACCAGGACAGCTTGTCAGATTTGCACAATCTCTTTTTTTAGGTCCAAGATGGAAACAAAGTCATCTTCTTTGTACTAAGGAGGGTGTCCTGGGTACACCCTGTATGTCATGTTTTCTTTGCTGGGCTTTTAGACATTCATTAGATACCAATCTTAGTTCACCTCCACTGCTACTTTATGAGATATTGCCTTCCAGCATAAGCTTTAATGAATCCCTCCATCACTGTAGCATAAATTAAGATTTGAGTTACATCAGAACATCTGCACTTAATTATTTTAGTGTCATTGTAAAACAACATGCTACCATTTTTATAGGAAATTGCAAACTTGGCTTTATTAAAAAAAAAAAAAAATCCCCCCTGGAAATGAAAAATAAGATTCTGCCTAATTTTATTGTCCATGTAATGGAGATGAAACTTCTCTTAAAATAACATAGTCAGTCTCATGTTACAAAACAGATTATATATTGACAGGAAGATACAGAAAAGAAGGACATCAACCCTTGCTAAGATTGGCACATCAGTATAAATCCAGTTATTTTCTCACAAGACATCCTACTGTCAGATAAAGAATGCACTTTGCTGAGAAAGCACAGGCAGTCTCGCCTCTGTGTTGTACAGCCAAGCAGTTAAAATCTGGTGGAAAGCTCCCTTGAGTAGTTATGTGCAGATCTTTGTGTGGGATTTTTTTTTTAATGATTGATGAACATGGCTGCAGTGTGAATCCTAACTGGGCTTTACCAGATTTTTACATAAATACATAAAAAGGACTTTCTTAACAGCAGGAGGTTTTGTTTGATAGTCTGCCTTTTGGGTTTTTGGTTTGGTTTTTTTTTTTTCAGAGGTAGCATACTTTAAAAATTTCTGCTGCTATTTGCATTCACATACCTGGAAAGATTTTGACCACTGCTGTGTGTTTGGAATTCTAAAAGAGATTATAAAAGCAGTATATTGCAGTGTATATTGTGTGCCACAATATTGACAGAATAATGCTACCTGCAGTGAAAATAATTTTATCCTGGTCTGATTTATTTTTTTTGCTGGCAATGCATTAGCTCATGTTTGAGAGATACAAGATCATATGTGTTAAACAGAAGAGATTATGATTAATGCCTTGTATAGGTTAGTCTTCAAAAGGTAATAAGTGACAATGTATTTAATGTATTATGTCTGCTTTGGTGATGACAGAATATTTTACACAATTAATTGCTTAAGCAATGGATAAATTTCTGTGCGTCATATTTAATATCATTGTTCAGGACTGCAAATGAACCATATGAATAAGTGTTTTGCTAGATCAGATCTTGTCAAAAGGCCACAGGAAACGTATAGATTTCTGAGACCAAATTTATTATTTACATGTATTTTACGATCTTTTAATTTTTAAGTAACCATAAGGTAAAAAAGAAGTTCAGAGTGAGCATTTGATTTTTGATGTGTGACTTTAGAGATGTACTAGTTAGTTGTAGTAACAAAAATCACGATGTACTATTTTTGTTTCTGGCTTGTTTTTCTATAAATATTTTAAACAGGAGGAAAGATTAAAAAGCTTGCCTGTTAGAGAAATGTGTACTGCTAGATCTCACTGAAGATGTTCAGAAAGTCTATACAGATAATTTTCCCTAAGGTAAATGTTATTCTCTTTCAAGTCAGCAACATAAACAAACCAATAAATATTATAAATAAACAATAAATAATTTACCCTGTGAAAATGACTTATTTCACAGAAAATACCTCCAGTTTAAGGACAAAGCTCACATCAGTATGAATGTCTGAAAAGGTAGTTTGGAACAGTTGAGCAGTTACATTTTTGGAGGAGTTAGAGAGTCTTTGGATGAATGATCTTTGTTTTACCAGTATGCAGCTAAATCAACGTTTTGGAAACAAATAGTGTCTTACGTTAAGATTCGCATTAAACTTTATTTTTCTAAAGAGAAGTATTAATGTCCTGTAGATATCGTGCTAATCATACTTCTGGAGCCCTACTATCTACAGTGAAGACTAAGAGCATATAAGTCATGAGAAAGGATGAATCAATATTTGAACAAAGGCATTTTTATTGCTTATTCATGACTTCATGAGCATGCAGGTCAAAATTTTAATGGAGATCAATTTTCAAGAGTAAAATGTATTTTTTATCCAAAAGTACTTTTAATCAAACTACTTGCTTTTATTTCTTAAGTGGGCATCTCTTTGTTAAATTTGACCTGATGTACATTATTTCCTGTTGCGTGTTACATAATGATAGTCTAGATGTGCTACCAGGAAATTGGATGAATTTATCAGTAGTGCCATACACCATCTTGAGATTTACTATGTCTAATTTAATTGACATTATCATTAAAATGCAGGGGTTTTATCTGAAGACAAGTGTATGATTTAAAAACATTTAAAATATCCTCTGTTCATTTTTATGCATGTCTCGGCATAATACTGATATATGACATTTATGTGCATCTTCAGAACAGGTATTCCTAGGACATAATTAAGAATACTAGCAGCTTTATACACCCTGACTAAGTTATTATTAATCACAACAGGCACATGTCAAGATATGTAATTTTGTTTCTTTTAATTTAAAACAAATACATGTGTATGCACTGTAATTTCATGAGAGCACAGAATGCATTTCTGTCAGGGCTTTACCTATGTAACAACAACAGACTTGGCATCGAAGGACAATGACTGCTTTCCTTTGCAGGAATGTGCTTTAACTGATAGCTGGAGTATCTCTTCACCTTGCTGGTCTGGGCTATTTTTTGCTGTCCTCTGAATAAACAAGTTGGTATTGCATTTTCATCATATGCTCTATATTCAATAGCATGATACTAGACTAGTCTTCTGGGAAACAGGTCAACTGAGCTCATATTCACCTGAAGGTGAATACAAATCTCGTATCTCCAAAGAGGATTCTACTAATTTTTCCACTTCAGGTTTTTTTTTTTTTTTTAAATTAGATCTGTCCTAATGAGGATATTCCATTCTGTATATAAAAGGAAATATTAATTTGACAAAAAACTGGATTTTAAAGGATTACCCAGAGAGGTATACATTGATATGAACTGGTTTTCATTGTTCATTAAGAAAATGTATGGTGATAATTAGGTACCTTGGACTGTGGTTCCCACTGGCTGGCAAAGGTGTAAAACTTCATGAGACTGTACAGTTATACTGTTTTCTCTTTTTTTTCATGCTTCCTCCTTGGCTCTGCAGCTTTTGTATTCCATCCTGGGGGATAGAGCCTTTCCTTAGAAGATGGAGAATTTGTACTTTTCTGGCCAAGATCAGAACTGATCCTCAGTTTCTATTTCACTCTAGAAAGTAAGCTGTTATTTAATGTGAAACACCTCCCTCCCTGGCTGTCATTTTGCATGAATTTGGCCTTAGGGTTGCTGGGTTTTTCTTATATGGATGATATGTGTATGTCTGATGGTTTTGAAAATCCAGATCAGCTTGGGCCTGTCAGTGTAGTGTCTGCCTGATTTATAAATGCCCAAACAGCCTGAGGTTTGTGAAAAACTTGAAAGCTCAGAGCTGTCACCTTTGTGATATTGCTGGTCCTGAAAAACTACAAAATCTTGAGAACAAAGTTTAATGATATTACCTCCAGCAGGCGCGTACATTTTTAAGCAGTCATTTTCTAGAATCACAATATTGGATTTAGCTAGAGAAAGTCTAAGTTGCAATCTACACAGTAAGGTTTTTTAGTTCTTTTTGTGAGGCTCATCAGATTACTTCTCTATAATACAAAGGTCTTCCAGGGGTCTAAGATTCCTGGTTTATATTCACTGATAACCACAGGTGTTAAAATTAGTTCATGAAATAGAAAGTGATGTGTCCTTGTTTAAGCTAGGATAGAGTTAATTTTCTCTCTAGCAGATGGTTGAATGCCGTGTTTGGGAGTTAGGATGAGAGCAATGTCGATCACACACTGATGGTTTTAGTTGTTGCCAAGCAGTCATGGACTTTTCAGTAGGTCGCTTTGCCCTGCTAACGAGAAGCCGGGAGGCACCCAGGAAGCTGGGAGGGGACACAGCTGGGACAGGTGACCCAAACTAGACAAAGAGGGTATTCCATGCCAGTTACATCATGCTCAGCATAAAGGGTGGGCTGTTTGGGGGAGGAGCAGGCAGCTCTAGGATGTTTGGTTTTGGGGACAGTATGTGGCTTTGAGATGACTCATCTGTATAGCCTGAATCATGCAGTTTGGTAAGAAACTGTGTTGTGTATCACCAGTTTTATATATTTTGCTATAAAGTCCCATTATTGTTATCTCCCTCTCTGCTGTCCCAGTAAACTGTCCTTATCCCAGCCCATGAGGTTTGGGTTTGTTTGGGTTGGTTTGGTTTTCTTTTTCCTCCTCCCACCCCCCTCCCTCCTCAAATGTCCCCCTCCTCACCCCCTTAGAGAAAGTTGCTGCATGGTGCTTGGCACTCAGCTGGGTCAAAACCTTGACAGATGCAATTACATTTTATCTTCTCTGAATCTGAGGTGGAAGCCAAATAATATTGTTAAAGAAAATGAATAAAATGTGAATATTAGTTTCTCTGAAATAATACTAGCAATATCTCTGTAACAAATCCAACTATATATGGCATTGTTTTAGGGTTTGTTATTTTTAAATTTATTTTTAATTTAAAAGTAAATAAGCACCCTAAAATTCAGGCAATATCACCATACACATTTATTTGCTTGGTATGATGCTTGTAGTACAATTTATTTGGACTGGTATTACAGACCACTATCATTTTTTGTATACTAATGAATAGAAGTAACTAAGCTGATTAGAAAAATTAGAACCTTTGTATTGACTAGCTTAACAATCGTGTATTTATCATGTTCTAGTTGTATTAACATTCTAGAGAGTGACTACAAATATTTCTTAATAAGGGTTTTTTTAAAAAAATAATTATTTTAAAGTCAGTTGCACTCATTACAGTGGCTAATTTTTCATCACAATATGCAAACGTATATATTAAAACCTTCCAGCTAATTGCTATTTTATTTAGTGTAGTCAGCTGCCCTACAGACTTAAATATCTTCAGTAATAAAGTCAAACCTTCACTAATAAAGTCAAACTTTCAATGCCAGCAGATAAAAGTGTGAATTCCTGAAGTTATGAATAATTCAATGAAATTGGCATTAGTAATACCAAGATAAGATATAGCTGTTTTGCAAACTTCTAGAATTTGATACAAGAACAGAGTCAAAGTTGCTTCAGTTTCCCACATGTAGTCATCTGAAGCTATCAGACATTATAGAAGGAAGGTATTCACACAGGGCTCACACATATAATGCAGGACTGATGAGAGATCTGTGTGTTTCTAGAGCAGCAGATGAGAGTTTGAGGGACACCCTAGGCCCTAGTAAGTGGCATTCATTGCCTGTGTGTGGGGAACTAAATCAGTTCCTTGGTAGAAGTGAACGTAAGGGCTCTCCTGTTTTTACTTAGGGAACTGGCAGTAAAGCCAGTCTCTTCATTTAGCTCACATGTAGGCAGCTTAATCTCAGACTGAATCTCCTTTCTAATGACAAAAAGCAAAATATATTCATATATAGACGCCTTGTAGGTTCCTTGTGACTTTAGAGATGCCCTGGGATATTCTGCTTTACTTTTACCTGTTGGCACATGTTTCCTGTAATCTGTACAGTGTCTGTTTTGCCTTGCAAATACTCTGTCACCAATTAGAGTCATTGCAGTGTGTTAACCTTGACCTGATGCCAGACACTCACTCGACTCCCCCTCCTTAAGAGTACAGGGGGAAATAATAAAATCTCATAGGTCAGGATAAAGACACTGAGATTACTTAGCCATTATCATCATGAGAAAACCAGATTCACCTTGGGGAAAATTAAGTTATTGACCTCTCTATGGGGCGTGGGTTCCTTTGGGGCATATTCACTTGCTCCAGCATGAGCTGCATGCAGTGTGTCTACTTGATCCACCATAGTCTTTCCACAGACTGCAGTGTGGATATCTGCTCCAGTGCCTGAAGAACATCCTCCCACTCCTTCTCTCACCTTGGTATCTCCAGGGCTGGTTGTCTCCAGTTTTGGTTTGGTTTGGTTTGGTTTGGTTTTTTTTTCTCAGTCTTTTCTTAAATACGTTTTCCCTGAGATGTCACCATCATGGCAGAGGGGCTCAGCTGTGCCCTGTGGTGCTTCCATTGGAGCCATATGATACTGTCATTGTCTGGCATGGGGTAGGCCCAGGTTACCCCATGCTACCACCCCTGTCACCTCCCCTCTTTAACGGCACTTTGGCACCTACACCCAATGCAGTCATACTCAAATAAACCTAGTGAACTATATCCCAAAAGAAAAAAAATAATTACACTCACAGTAATATCAGGCAACAATTTATGTCCTTTTCTAGTTCTTATGGACTTAATTTCATCAATAACCCATGGCTTATATTAGATAGTGAAGTGATAGAGGTGCATGCACCTTGGGAAGTAGACTTTTCTAGGCTGGAGACTGATTGCCACTCCTCTAGTGGCAATCAGTGTGTTCCCTCAGCACTGTACCCCTCAGCACAGTACCTCCTGCAGAGCCTAAAGGTACGTGGAAGGTCCCCTCCCATCTGCCACTGCAGTATTAATTCTAATGCTCTATACTCGAATTACCCAAATAATCAAGTAATACATCATTTTTGCTGCTCTGTGTTGCTGAAATGATGTTCTTATGCATAGTTAGTGATAATAACTAGTTACTGACCAAGTAGCATGATAAAAAACCAGCTTAATGTATAGAAAGCTTTATATCTGCATGTAAGACAAAAAATTGGTTTATAACTAAGGATAGTTTTTTATACAGAAAGCAATTGGGGATGATCCGTATATGTGGAAATAATTAACAATCATTCTTTGTGTAGAGATTCTTGATGAGAATGATAATAAGTCATTTGCAAAATTGACTTTGGGGAATAAGGTATTCAATTATCTTTGAATGTGACTTTTGAATGTAGCCCTTTTACTATGTCTTTGGCTATTCACAGCGTCATCCTGAGTTAAATTAGAAAGTAGGATTATCTCCTTTTTTGACAAATTTTGAAGTACATTTGACATTCACTGCTAGTGCTACTAAATATTTTAAAAAATAGCACTTTTTAGTTGTGTGTACATTTAATGGGATTATATTATTTTCTCTATAAAGACCACACATTTCAGCACCATTTCTAATGAACGGTTTTAGTTTTAATTCCTTCTGAGTTATAGAGAACTTTTCCACCTCCCCTTAGGATAAAATTTAATTTTTCTCCGGAATAAACAGTTGCACCTTATACTAATGTTCTATGGAGATGTACCTATTAAATCTAAATATGATCTTTAATGTAACATGTCAAATAAAGTCGAGCAGACCTTTTTGATGACAAGAGACTTAGCTGGTTCCCCAAACCTTGATTATCAGAAGTTCTGCAAATTGGGACTCTTAATAAAAAGAGTGTCTGTGAAGTATCCCTCCAAGACAATATGACTAACTCTTCAGAAAAATTTCAATTATATTAATCAGCTTATCCTGCTTAAAGGAAAATTAAAATGAGATTAGTCGGGGAAAATTTTTCATAGCATTATATTTGCCTTTTATTTTTATAGGGGAGAATAAATAATTTACTTATTAACTGCTTTTTGGTTAAAATCAAAGTTAGTATAAAACATAAGCAAGGCCATTTATACTAAATCTTGTCTATGATTTGTTTTTGATGTGGTAGAAACAATACTTATATATGCCTTTAATAGCGCTGTGTTCGCAGTTCAGTAAACATGCAGTTCAAGCAAAATAACTGTGTCAGCAATTGATTTCAGATCAATATTTCCCCAGTACTGCTGAGTGCTGAATTAAGAAAGTTGTCTATTTCAGAGCTAAATAATGCTGATGACTGAAGGAAAACTGAATTTATCCAGGACAAAAACTCAGTCTTAGAAATAACTAAAATCTGTGCAGCTTGTGCCATGTAAAAATTGCAGTTCACCTCTTCAATAACAAAACAATAATACAAAAGAAAGATTTGCAGCATGCAGGATTTCTACGTTGCCATTTTCAGTATGTCCCTCTTAACTGCAGACCAAATGGGCTAAAATCTGTACTCTATCGAATACACACTAAATTTCAGACTATTAAAACAGTTCAGAGTCCCTCCAAAAACATTAATTTAAAATTAAAAATAAATCTGATTAGCAGATAGAACAGAATGAGCAATAGATTTTTTTCTTCAATTTATATAGAAAACTTGGAAACAGCAAGAAATATAACCTGCAAAACCAGAATAAATGTTCAAAATATTTGTTACTGTGTACAAAAACAGGGGTATCTGTAAGAAATAGTAAGAACGTGAAATATTAATATGTTTCTAGAACAGATAGTACATTTCTTCTTTGTGTTTTTTCATTATATATGCAATATTTATTGAATATTGTAACAACAAAGACAAGTATCTTCCTAGTGCAAATCTAGAAGAGAATAAAGGTGTCTGCCTTAATCCTCAACTGTTTTATGAAGTTTCTAGCAGAGGTAAATTATACAACCAACATTCAAGTGGAAGCTGGTGTAATCTCTGTAATTCTGACAAAATTTTGGAAGTCATGAAAACTGGTTTTCAAAATTTGTTTATTTATTTATTTTAAAATTAATGGCTGATTGTGTGGCAAACATACACAAAATTATGAGTCTGTATGAAAGGTGCTTATGTAGTGCTGGGGTAGGAAGGAAATATTTTCCACATGGCAATGACTTAGTGTGAGAGGAACACTTGAGTTTAATATCTGAAAACTTGTCCAAAGCATTAGGATTGGTGGGCTACAGGTGGACATCACATAAGTCCTTCTGTATGAGTTTATGTGAATGTGTTCTAGAGATGCCAATAGATGCAGATAGAAAAATAGCTTCTGTATAATATTAGGCTGAAGAGTGGAAAAATAGATGCTAGGAGGTAGCATATGAAAGTCTCTGGTACCTGATGAAGTCTGGAGACCAGCAGTCCTGCTGAATTCGTGACAACAGGTGAACTCAGAACATCAATAGTTTGTTGCCTTTACCCAAGGCCACCAATAAACACCATCATCAACAATGGGTTTGCATAATTCAGGCCACATCAAAGAAGGCTGTGGCTGCTATATGCAGAGAAATACTTCAGGATTATATCAACACATGAAGAAAGAAGGACCTTCTTGAAGCAGCCACATTGTGACCCTTTGCTTCTTCAGAAATGGACGCTGGCCTACCAGTATTCATCTACGTATGCCTGAGTATACTATGGGAAAGAATATGTGAAGTATTGTACAAACATTTATCTGCTCTTAACACAAAATCTTTATTAATAAATGGTGTTTTAATAAACAATATTTAAAATCACTGTCTACCCTGATTTGATCTTCTTATCAGGGAAAAGAGAATTTACAACAGGAAAAAAGTGTCTTGTGCTTTTTGGAGAAAGAAAGAACATGAGGTTGGTTTAGAAATTTTAAGTGTGGGACTGATTAGTGCCTGTGAGAAAATGAGGGGATAAAATGGAATGAAAGGAAAGGTAATAAATTGGTTATGAAAGATAAAAATTATTTGAGTTGAACTGATTCTAGTCATCATTTTATCCTCTCATCCATCCTTTTCACAGACCATTCGGAGAAGTAGGGTGCTGGCCACTAGACTTTTTCCTGCAAGGCTGAAACCTACAGGAATGATCAGTACAGGACTGAATGAGACTGAACAATGTGTCATGTGGCCTGCAGATTCACTCACCAGAAAGCTGTTATTTCTATTTACTTATTTATTTAAGCAGAAAGCTATGCAATCCCAGTTGAACTTTTAAACTAATGTTGTAATTTTGCACGGTTGGATTCTGGTGGAGAATGGGGGGCTGCAGAGGTGGCTTCTGCAAGAAGCAGCCAGAAGCTCTCCGCAGGGCCAACAGAGCAAACACCAGCCGGCTCAGGACCGGAGTGGTTGCTGACCAAGGCTGAGCCCATCAGCAAGGGGAGTCACATTTAGGAGAAAAAATATCCAAAAAGCAAGCAGTCACTTTTTGCCACCAGAGAAGGGATTAAGAAGATGTAAGAAACTGTGCAGGCACCAAGGCCCAGTGAAGGGCAGAGAGGAGGCACCGCAGGTTCCGGAGAGAAAGATGCCGCTGCAGCCCGTGGAGAA
The DNA here is from genome assembly GCA_020800305.1 of Porphyrio hochstetteri. Lineage (NCBI taxonomy): Eukaryota > Metazoa > Chordata > Aves > Gruiformes > Rallidae > Porphyrio > Porphyrio hochstetteri. Next base: position 172,370,164 of record CM036905.1, on the reverse strand, counting down.
ACCCATGGTGGAGTGAGTTTTCCCCCATGCAGACCATGGAGAAGGCCAAGACCCCACCTACTGCCTGTGGAGAGGTCCCACTCTGGACCAGATGGAGACCTTCAGCAGACGCTGCGACCGGCGTTGGAGCAAGCCCCTGTGAGCACTTGCAGCTCATGGAGAGAGACAGAGACACAGAGATGAGCAAGAGAGAGATCCACGCTGGAGCAGTTTTGCTGGGGGTAGGGGGGACCAGGTTGGAGTGGTCTGGGCTGAGAGACTGAGAGACATTCTGTGATTTATGACTTCACCTCATAAAAGTGATCCACACTGGGGTGGATGGCGAAGAGCTGAAGCCCTGTGGGAAAGGACTTACATTGGAGAAGTTCATGGAGGGTTGTCTGCCATGGGTGGGACCCCACAGCATAGTAGGGGAAGGGTGTGAGGAATGCCACACCCCCCGCAGCTTAGAAGAACATCTCGTGAGGAACTGACCAGAACCCCCATTCCTCCATTCCCTGCCCCTCCTTGTGCCACAGTGTGGGAGGAAGAAGGGAAAGAAATCTTTACTGAAGTTGAGTCTGCTAAGAAAGGAGGGTGGGAGGGCAGGTGCTTTAAGATCTGGTTGTACTTTTCATTATCCGACTCTGGTTCCACTAGGTGTGTAGTGTAGTGTTATAAAGTTTTCTTTCCTTTATTTGGTGTTGAGTCTGTTTTGCCCATGACGCTGATTGTGGAATGATTTGTCCCTATCTTGACTCCTAAGTCTCTCAATGTATATTTTCTCCTCCATCCAGCTGAAAATGGGAGAGATAGACCGACTTTGGTTGGCATCTGGCTGCCAGACAGGGTTAAACCACCACAACTAAGCATGCTGTGTTTCTAGGTTCCATTTTATGAAGGGTATTACAAAGAAGACTGTGACTTAAAATAGATTAAAATGTAGACCTTAAAATGCACTGTCCTGTCTGTATTTTGGAAAGAATACAGTCCTTGCATGTTTTTTTTTCTTTTATTTGGAATGGGTAAAAAAAATGAGTTTTTCTTCCAAGTAGTTGTCCCCACAATGTCATACAATGATTGAATGGAATTTGTAGCAATCTTTTAGAAACAGTAATTTCATAGACTAACCTGAGTAATACCTGGGAAGGACCAATCATCTTGACTACAGCAGAAATAACTGTGCTCTCACAAAGCACAGACTGTGATGAGAATCACTTGGAGACAGAGTGTATAAGAGATAAAAGCTCAGGGAAAATATTTTGAATTTTACTCTGTTTCAAAACAGTGATAGATGGAGGATTGTTATGTACTTATTTAGCAATTTCACAGCAGGTTTAAGATAAACACTGCTGTAGAAAAAAAAAAATTAGAATCTTATCTCACTGACCATTATTTGTCAGTAAAATAGTACTTTAATATAAGTTTTATAAGACTGGGATTTATTCTGTTCCCTCTAAGTGTGAAGACAAAAAGTTTGTGTGTACTTTTAATTGTCCCTGTAAGGAATTTATCATCAGGGTTATGTACAAATGTAGCTAATGATAGTAGCATTTGATAAAAATGTCCATTTTTAAAAGAATGAGCTTGAATAATATTCATCCGAGATCACTAATAGCTGCGGATCTCTTGTCACCAAAGTTTAAACTTTTAACAAATCATGAAAAGTCACACAGTTTATAAATAAAGGACTTGCAACAACTCTACATTCTTAAGAGAAGGAAAGCATACTACTTGGGACTGTATTTTTTTCTGTCTTGAACAAAATATTAGGGTGGTTAAATCAGAATGACAAGAAGAAAGCTGTTCTGAAAATAAGTTAGTTAAATTGCTCTGTAGAAACTAGAACTAATTAAACCATTTTCATGTACTTAGTTGTGGTAAAGGAAAGTTTATAAAGCCTTTGTTAATATAGTTTGGGTTTCTCCACCACATTTGGTTTTTTTTCTTGACACAGCCTTAAAAGCAAAGAATATTTCAAGTAATCTTGAGTTAGCCCCAGCTGTTTTCCACACCACCTGTCATCACTTCCCCATAAAAGGGTCTGGTCAGCGAGGAGTGCTCCTAGGTGCCTCCAGGGCAGTCTGAGTATGTTTGGGGTGTTGGTTCTGGCCAGGCCAGAGTTAATCTCCTCAAGCAGCCAGCACAGGTGAGCTGAGTTAGCCCCAGCTGTTTTCCACACCACCTGACATCACTGTCCCATGAAAGGGGCTGGTTGGAGAGTGGTGCCTCTATGGGAGTCTGAGTGTGACTGGGGTATTAGTCCTCATGTAGGTGCAGTACTCTGTGTTGTTGCTGGGTTGATAAGGTACTCTGTGTTGTCACTGGGCGTAAGTGAAATTTACTTTGGGCTGTTATTGTTCTTCTTTCACAGTGATTTTGTCTGTAAACCATCCTTACCCAAACCCATGGAGGCTCCTTCAGGAGTGAACGAGCAGTGTGTGGTGCTCAGCCACTGGTTGGGGCTGACCCACCGCAAGTATGAAGCTGCATCAATTGAGATTCAGAAGCTTGTTAGAGGGGTAACTTGATTATTTTCAATGAGATTGAGTAAAGATGCATTGCAAAATGTTATACAGATCTCTGTAGAAGGTGTCAGTACCTGTTCCAAAAGCTGTAGCTGGAACACAAAAATTTAAATGTGATACAACTTCTTAGCAGTACCTGTGAGAGAATTAAATACAGAAGAGATTTCCAGCTGAGATTATGGCATCATCATGACCTGAAGACTAAAATAAGTCCTTAAATCTATCTGAAGTATGTTGTTTAAATTATCTTCTGAGGAAAATGTAAGGTCCGTTTACAGAGAAAATATTTGAATTGAATGATTATTGGTATTTTACTCACCTAAAGATGTACAAATCTATTAATGTTTATCCCATCTCTTCAAAATATATTGAAGAAAAGGTTTTCTTGCTTTTTCTCTCAGGCTACATTTTAATATAACCTTTCATTACAAGGGAAAGTACAGTTTCTACAAAAAAATGAGGTGTTACAAGGTTACTTCAGAGACAGAATTTCCATTAAGTATGTAAGAAATTCTGCAGTCTTGGTATGCAGAAGAACAAAATTGTTTCTCTTCCTTTTGTGAAAGTTCTTGAAAGATATGTTATTGAATTTTTCTAAGTTACCTATTTGTTTGTGTTAATGAGTTGTTCTCAGATAATGTCGTTATGCAAAATGTTTAGTTGGGTGTCTCAGACATTTGCAAGGGAGGGACTGGTTGAAGAGGTGAAGATTGAGGGTGGACTGGGCTGCAGCAACCATGAGCTGGCAGAGTACAAGATCTTATGCGGTAGGAAGTGAACACCTAGTAGGACTGCAACTTTGGACTTCAGCAGGGCTAACTTTGGCCTCTTCAAGCAATTACTGGGGGAAATCCCATGGGACAGGGTACTGGAAGGAAAAGGGGCCCAAGATAGTTGGTCCATATTCAAGGGCCTCTTCTTCCAAGCTCAAGATCAGAGCATACCAATAGGAAAGAAGTCAAGAAAGGGAGGCAACAGACCTGCATGGTCAAACAAGGGACTTCTGGGCAAACTTAAGTGGAAGAAGAGTCTGCAGGTCATGGAAGGAAGGAAGGAATGGCCAAGTGGGAGGAATATAAGACTGCTGTCAGGGCATGTAGGGTGGAAAATAGAAAAGCTAAGGTCTCTTTGGAATTAAACCTTGCAAGCAAGGCCAAGGGCAACAGAAAGGGCTTTTTCAAATACCTTGGAGACAAAACTAATGCTAGAAGAAGTGTATGTCCTCTGTTGAATGAGATGAGTGTCTTGGTGATGGAGGATAGTAAGAAGAGGAATTACACCTCTTAATTACATCTATTGATGACACTCACTTCTTGCCTATGGATATGGACACCGGTTTCCTTTGGAAAAGTTTTGTAGGATAGGGAAGAAAGGAGGGATGGCATGTTTCAGTAGATGCCCTGTTTTGAACAAATGGGAGGCAATAGCTCTACGGTGCTTGTGGTAGCATACTTGTCCCACAATTAACATGCTTAGATATCAAGTGCTATGTAATATTACTATTAACTAATCTATTTCCTTGACTCCACTTAAAAGATGAAGACTTATTAAAATACTATGGAATTATCAGTAAACCATGGTGACTTTTTTTTTCTTTCTTGATTCATTTTCTGTATTAAAAAACCCAGTAAAACAAGAGGATTAGGTTTTAAATGAAATCGTTTGGAAGATAATATAGGAAAAAATCAGTTTTCACAGAAGAAAATGCTTTTCTCTGTGAAAAAGGCTTTCTTAAAATTATTTACTTCTTAATGCATTTTTGAAACTATTGAAACAGATATTTATACTTTTAATATTCTTTTATTGTCTTTTATTTCTAATCAAAATATGATACTTCTCACCAGTTTTAATACTTCTAGATCTCTGCTTTTCCAACTGCAGTAGCCATATCTTTTCTTCATTTACTTTTTTTTTTAATACCATTGTATTTTCAAAGATTTTTTTTTTTTTAGTGATGAAATGTCAACAAGTTGTAGCCGGTGTCAAACTTCATGCTTTTACATTATTCAGTTGATAATGATTCTATTTAGCCATAGATGTAAGGGTATAGGCTTCTTTTGATACACTGTTTCAGGCTTCAGTAACATTAAATTTCCTTTCTGTAAAAAAAGAACTGTCGCATGCAAAAATGAAATAATGACTTTTAAATGTATCAGAAGGCAGCATAAAAAGTCCTTGAAATGCTTATAGATTTCAGATTTTTGTCTGTTTCTTCAATTAAACCAGTTTTGTTAAATAGTACTTCATCTAGTACCAAAAAAGAAAACTCTATTCAGTATTTCTTTGCTGGATTAATTTCAACTGCCTGATTCAGCAGAAAGAGAAGTGAAATCACTTTGAGGTTATTTATTCAGTTTAAAACTAGGAGAGAGAGAGAGGACATAAGCTGTTGCGTGTGAGGAAAGGTGCTGTCCTAAAAACTTTTCTACTCTGTGTAAAAAGAAGTATGGTTGGTTCTGTAAACCTTTACTAACCTGTTTAAAGTAATTTAATTTATTGGACAAACATTGTTAGAAACTAAGCAAAACAAGAAGAGCTGATATTATTACTGTTACTACTTCCACTATTATAATTACTATTAATAATTTTGTAATTCTATGCTTTCTTTAAGTAGCAGATTTACAATATGCATGAATGCAATTAATTTTCTCTCAGATTACTGTTTAGTGTGGGATATCAACTTCAAATGTGGGTTTATTTTTCTTTTGTCATTCATATGTGTGTTCCCTTGGAATTTGGTGCTTTTGCAAGTCTGTGTTTTGTGATCTGGAACTTTTTGTTGTCCAGTGTATTAAGTTTTATGGGTATATTTACTCTCAGAGGCATGGTTTCTTCAACAAATCGTAGATTTTAAACTTTTTTACTCAATCCACTTCAGTATCAATTAAAGGGTATATTTCAATATCTCCATGATTTTTAATTAAACAATTGAGATTATAAAATATGTAAAAAAACACTGCTTAAGCAGATCAGTTTTCACTGTACTTGTCGGTAGAAACCCTGTGGAAAAAAGTTTATAAATAACTGAGCATTTTTCAAACTATTAAAATATTCAGTTGCATATGGCTTATTTCTTCAAGCTTTTTAAGAGAGCTGTGCTCTTTTCAAATGTGCACCAAAGTTATTAGCAGGCTAGAACATAGCATTTGAAAACACTGCAATGGATTTTCTGAAGGAATATAGGAGATTACTTATTTTTTTAAAATAACTTTAAGATTTGATTTTTTCCTTTTTTTTTTTTTAAATAGTCATAGACTGCTAACTATTAATTGGTTTTAGCTAACTGCTTTTTTTTTTTTTCCTTCTGAATTTCCAAGGCAGACTTTACTCCTGCTGATAGACATCTGTTCTGGGAAGGTTGCCATAAGAGTATTTATAATAACAGAGCTTAATTTCTTGGTACAAATCAGGAGAAAATGTATCATAGTAATTAGAATAACTTTACATTGTTAAAATACACTCCATGGGGGAGAGAAACCTCGAGGTATTTGCCAATTGTTCATCAGTAACAATGAAGAAACTGCTGCTACAAGGTCCCAGGAAGTTCTTTGGTGGGAAATCTGGCTAGAAAGTAGAGCATCTCCTTGCCAAAATATTTTGTTTGTGTACTATCCTAAGGCCGAATAGTAACTAAGTAGAATACTAAGTGTCTTTGGCCAAATTTGCTACTCTTTTCCTGTACAGCTGCCAATTCTCTTAGGAGTTAGAACCCTTGCATTTTCTCTATAGTTTAGCACAATGATTATGGTTTATACCTTTAAAAACCTTCTGTCATATATCATGTTCATAGCACAATGATCTATTTAATTTCACTGAAGAAAAATACACAAAGATGGGAGATTTTTGTATGCAACTACTCTGAGCAGCAGTTTAGAAGTTTCTGAGGATTAAAGGGAGATTAAAATTAGGGTATAATTTAAGTGTTAAGACATTAATAATAGATTAAAAGGTGGGTGATTCATGTTGGAATTTGTCCTCAGTGTGTCTAACACTTTTGAAAGTTTAGTTTTTACTTTGTCAGGAAATATTTTTATTTATCTTTGAGGATTTAACCTTATATAATCTGTTATCCTTACAGTCTTTTTTTTTTTTTCCCCCTTTATTTTCTGCACTTCCACTTTCAAAATTTTACCATATACTCTTTGGGGAAAACAAACAAACAAAACCCAAATTAAAAAAAAATCCAAATTACATGTCTAATCACAAGTCAGATGTCTGAGAGCAGGGACACACAAGAAAACCCCAGACATACTGAGAGAAGAGTAGTCCGGAGCTCAAGAAATGTAACTGCTTTATAGAACCATTCCCTCCTCAGACCTTTATTTTTATTCATTTCTTCAGGCTAAGAACTTCTTGTCAAATCTGAAAGATGAAGCAGTATTAAAACACCACCAATGGAAGATATTTTATAGAATTTAGTTGTGTTGCTGGTATTGTTGTGTTTTGGTTTTTTCCATGGGATTTAGCTGATGGCTAGATTCATACTTCATTGGAAAATAATGCAAACCTAGGGGAAGAGGGTTGACAAAACACATCAAATTATTCCAAACTAGAAAAAAAAAATTGAGAATTAACATGTTGATCTTTGCTTTTCAGTATGAAATATCAACACTGATTATTTTTTATGGCAAGTGAAGAGGAAAATTAGTAATCATCTTCATTTAGTAAAATAATTTCAGGATATGCTTTGAGACATTTTGTCTGAGACTACTGCACTCTTGAAGTCCTGAAATATTAATATAAATACTCATTAGCTATTAATATTCTGGCAAACCTGTTTCCCAGTACCCGTTGTTCCACATAGTAAAGAAAAAAAACCCAAAACAACAACAACAAATAAGTACTTGGCTTGTTTTCATTACTTACTTGCTAGTGCATTTCTTATCTTAAATTATGGCTCTTGAGAAATACTGCTTATATGAGATGTTGCTTCTGAAACATGAAAACGGTTTAGTAATTATTATGGAATCCTTCCTCAATTGGGTTTTT
>CM036905.1:165000168-165112668 GCA_020800305.1 Porphyrio hochstetteri | reverse complement strand
CGCAGGAGTGGGCGGCAGGAACCTAACGCGGGACGGGGCGCGGAGGGGGACGGGCAGCATCTCAAGCTACCGAGTCTTTCCCAGCGTGGTTCCCGCTCTCCCCCTCTCCTTTACCGGGACCGCACCGAGCCCTGCCCTGCCGTGACCGGGCTCCTTCCCCCGCCTCCCCTCTCCCCCATCCCAGCCCTCCGTCTTTCCGGTGGCTGCGGTGCTGCACCGGGACTTTTCCGAGTCCCGCACCGTGCGGGGGGTGGGGAGCGGAGGGAGGGGAAAGCCCTCGGCCGAAGAAGGAGCAGCGCGGCGAGGAGGAGCCGGCTGAGGGCCGGAGCTCCCCGTGTCTGTCCCGAATAAGCACTTTGGGGTGCAGGGCGGGTCGGATATATTTTTCTTCCTCTTTTTTTTTCTTTTTTTTTTCCTTTTTTTCTCTTCTTTTTCAGCTCGGCTATCTGCAAAGACCGCATGCAACACACACAAGCTCTACGCGGGGGCGGCGGGCGGGGGGGGGGAACTCGCCCCTCAGCCGGCGACGCGCAACAGGTCGGGCTGCGGCTCCGGCGCTCCTCACCGCCGCCTGCCCCGGCACCCCCCCACCGCAGGCCCGGTGGCGGATCGCCCCCTCCCCGGCCGCACGTACGCGCCGGCACGCAACGGGACGGGCGCCGGGGCTCTGAGCGAGCATCCTCCGGCCGCGGGTCATAGGGCCGCGGCGTAGGCTGCGGGGTAAGGGTCCAGCTGGGGCTTGCCCATGCCCGGCAGGAGGATGTAGGCCAGCGGCGGCTGCAGCCCCGGGCCGGGCCAGGCGCTGCAGTTGCAGGGGATCATGTAGCCCGGGTTACCGGGCGACGGGTGCGAGTGCGTGTGCCCCCCGGCGGCGGCCGCGGCGGCGGCGGCAGCGGCGGCGGCCCCGTGGAAGGCGCCCGCCCCGCCGGCGCCGGGATAGCCCAGCGAGGAGGCGTAGGGCAGCCCCGAGCCTGAGGAAGAAGAGGAGGAGGAGATCTCGGCCATTTTGGAGCCCAGGTCCAGCAGGGAGTAGGGGCTGCTGGCGGCGGCCGCGGCGGCGGCGGCAGCGGCGGCGGCGGCCGATTGGGGGAAGAAGACGCGGGCGGCGGCAGCGGCGGCGGCGGCAGCCGCCTTCTCGGGGTTGGCCAGCAGCGACTCGGGCACCAGCCCGCCGGCCGCGCCGCCGTGCAGCCCGCCCGCCTTCAGCCCGTGCGGGTGCTCGTGGTCCGCCACGCCGCCCAGCCCGTAGGGCACGGGGAAGGCGAACTTGTCCTTCTTGAGCAGCGTCTTTGGCTTCCGCCGGGGCCGGTACTTGTAGTCGGGGTGCTCCTTCATGTGCATGGCCCGTAGCCGCTTGGCCTCGTCGATGAAGGGCCGCTTCTCCGACTCGGTCAGCAGCTTCCACTCGGCGCCCAGGCGCTTGCTGATCTCCGAGTTGTGCATCTTGGGGTTCTCCTGGGCCATCTTGCGCCGCTGCGCCCGCGACCACACCATGAAAGCGTTCATCGGCCTCTTGACGTGATCCACCGGCTTGGACATGGTGTCCCCTCGCCGCCCCGGCGAGTCGCCGGCCGCCCCGCGCTGAGGGCCGCCTCCTACGGGCGCCTCTCCCGCCGCCGCCTCCTCCTCCTCCTCGTCGCCCCCGCCGCGCTCCTCTCCTCCAAAAGCAATCTCGGCGGGTGCCCCGGCGCGGTGGCACCGGGTCCGGCGGGTGCGGGGCGGCTGCCCCCGGCGGCCCCGCTCCGGGCGCGGGGCGCTGCCAAGCGGCGGCGGCGCGTCCCCGTCAGGGCGCTGCTGCGGCGGGCGGGACGGGCGCCGTTCCTCGCCCGGGCCACGGAGCTTCTTTCCGCACCGCCGATCTCCAGGGCAGGGCTCTCCCTCGGGGCTCCCCGCAATCGGCAGCCGCCAGAGTCCAGGCGGGACCGCTGAGAAGTCTCGACGGCGAGTGCGGGAGCCGGCGGCAGGCGAGAGACGCGGGGCGTGTGCGTGGCGGCGTCCTCGCTTCGCTGCGGGCGCGACGCTCCTCGGTGGTCTCCGGTGCGGCGGCGGCGAGCCCCGGACGGGGCGGCGGTCAAAGCCCTTCCGAAGCCATCGCCGCCCGCGGAGCTCGGGGGGCTGCCCGCCGCGGCGCGGTACGGGGTCGGGCGGGACCGGGTCCGGGGCGGCTCAGGCGCTGCGGGGAGGCCCCGGGGGCGCGGGCCGCCCCGCTCACAGCCGCCCCGCTCCGCCCGCGGGGGCGCGGCGAGCCACCACCCGCTCCTCGCACATACTCGCCGGCCGCCGGTCGCAAGCGGCCGCCGGGCGCCGCGGCCTCCTGGTTTCCGCCGCCGGACAAACTTCACCAAGTTTCGGGCGGGCTGCGGGGCGCTCCGCCTGCCGCGCGGCTCCCCCTTCTCCGGCAGCCGCCAGGTCTCTCTGGGTTTTCTTGGCCGCCGACTCGGAGGGGCGGCGGGGCGGGCGGGCGGGAGCGGCGGGAGGGGGTTGGAGGGGGGGCGGAGGGAGAAGGAGGCGGAGGAGGAGGCGGGGGGGGTGGGTTGAGGCGGGGGGGGGGCGGGGGGGCGTCCTAATTAAAATGCTCGGCGGTCCGCGCCCGGCCGGCAGCCGACCCGGTTATAAAGTCCGCGGTGGGGGTTGCAGCCGGCGCAGTCGCCCCCTCCTCTCGCCCCGTCCGCGCGGCGGCAGGTAACGCGCGCGCTCTGCATGCCTCCGCGCCGCGCGCCGCCCTATATGTTTGCATGCGGCCTGCCCGCGCGGCGGGCTGGGGAGGGGAGGGGCAGGGAGGGGAGAGGAGGGGCGGGGAAAATTGAGCCCCCGCCCCCTCCGCGGGCCCGGCAGGTTGGGGAGGGGCGGGGCCGGGCGGAGCGCATGCGCTCTGAGCCCCCCGTCCAGCCCCGCCCGCCGTCGGTGACCCGCGCCCTACCCGGGACTGGGGGGAGTGGGGTGGGGATGCGAGGGGTGCGCTCGCCCGGTGCCAGCGGAGTATTTCTGTGTGTTTTCGGGTTTCCCCTGCAGTAGGGCTGGGGTAGCGGCCGGGCAGCCCGGCCAAGGAGCTGAGCCCGGCGCCGGGGTGAGCATCCCCCCGCCGCCGGCGCGGCACCCCGAGAAAACCCACGCGTGTTCTCTTGGCCGCTCGGTACGCCGCTTCGCACTCCCCACCGCCCGGGCCGTCCGGCCGTGCTCCTCGCCGGCTGCCTGTCAGTCAGGGTGAACCCGCTCGCCTTGTTTGCAGTTCGGCGGGTCGGTTTTGACTTACCCTTGTGGTATGTGGAAGCGCCGACTCCAATAAACCATTAACTCTTTCCCGTGATGGCAGCGGGCTGGGCTCTGCCCCCGGGACAGCTCCGCCGCCCTACGGCTTTTAAGCAAAGGCCGGCGCTGGTGCTCCCGGCAGCGATGCACGAGTGGGGTGTCAGCCCCTTACCTTCCCCCCCTCCCTGCCCCGGGACCGACGCCGAGCCCTACACCGGACCTGCTCCAGGGCACGGTGGTCTCCAGGGAAATCGCCGTGGGGAGGTTGTGCGGCCGCCACGGGAATTGTTGGCCATGCCGCCCGGACTCCTCCCCGGTGCCCGCTCCATCCTCCGGCCGGCCCCAGGAGCCGTACGGCGGCCTCCCGGCTCCGGCTGCTGCTGGGCTTCGCGCCTTCCTCACCGCCGCGACGCGCGCCTGCCCGCCACCGCCTCCCGCACCTCCCGGGGTGCCGGGACGTTTGGAAAGGCATCGAAACTGGTGACCCACCGGCGGAGGACCTCCGGGTCCCCCCCTCCCCGCCTGTGACCCCCCCCCCCCGCGGTCCCACGGCCGCCTGTCCTGGCCGAGCAGCTCCTCTATACACCGCACATTCTTTCCCGCTTCGTGTTTTACGACCTATTTAACCACTTGAACGTATTTCTCTCTGTCTCCAAAGCCACCTTGCCAACCTTTAGACCTCCTACAATCCATTTAGCAGGGGGTAAAAGGGAAAAAAAAACCCAAACCCAAGAAAGAAAAGTTCCCATGGGGTGTCAGAGGCGGGGAGATGAAGCTGTATCTACCGGCGTTGGCTGGCGCTTGGGCTTAGCGGGGAAACGGCGTTTCTCGAAGCCAGGGAGCCCTACCAAGAGGAGCTCAACCCGGTGCAGGTACCTCTGCCCCGGAGGTCAGGTTATCAACCCCTCGGCCAGCGATGTCCCCTCTTTGAGATGAGCAGCAAGTGCTTTTTAACCGCGTAAAACCCTCTCGTTCGCTCAGGGAAGCGATCTCCTGTTTGACGTGTAGCGACATTGTGTGTGACTTTCTAAGAGGCGAGGACTAACTCCCTGGCTCTCTCCGCACAGATCGGATGCCGGCGTGATCGACTTCCCCTCTCGCGTCGTGGGTGCCAGCGGGAAAGCTCCCGGACTAAACTCGGATCGGGGGAGGGGAAGGCGGGAGAGCGGTTTGCGCGTCCCCAGCCGCCGCTACGAGCAGGGTGAGAACCAGACCCCCACTTCCCCTTGGCTGTGCTCCCGCACCCCTCGGTCGAGAGGAGGTCGGCGACGTCCCGGTGTCGCGACAGAGCCGCGTGAAGCACTCAAGGCGGACACATGGGTAAGCCCCCGGCTGGCAGCTCCTGCACAGATGGATGCCCCCCACCACGAACTTTCTCCCCGTGGGCCGGTCCGTGGGTACGGCCGGGCCAAGGCTGCTGCTGCTGCCGGAACCCGCTGGGCTGCATCTCGGGACCGTGGACGCACGCAAACGGCAGGGCAAGGCGCCGGCACACCGGGCAGCCGTTCCCCGCGGAAACCGCGTGGGGAAGGGCTCTGGGCCACGGCCGCGGGTGTCGGCACAGGCTTCGGGGAGGTTCCCTACGGTGAGTGCTTCACCATCTGCCCTCCAGTCCTCCGAGGACAGCAGAACCACCGCCTGGCAGGTCCCCGCAGCGTCGCGTAGGGGTGAACTGCTCTCAAAAACAGGCGCTCCCGTAACTTCCAGCAGAGAAGATGCCTCAACTCATGGACTGCCGTCTTCCAAAAATGTCGCCATATTTGCAAACCCATGACTTCATCTGCGCATGTTTCTGATTACGTTCGGTCCTCCAAATAGTGAAAACGGTAATAGAATTTATTGGTCATACATTATCGTATACGAATCTTTCAGAGACCGAAAAGTGGCTCTATACTGGCTCAAGTATATTTTTCTAGTTGCAAATGAAATACTATACTCGAAGGTCTCGTTTCCAAAGTACTGCCCCCCCCCCACCCTTGCAGTAACCACTGGCTACTAAAACACACACTCTCACGCACACGGTTATTTCAGCGATGCTCGCCGTTAAAGGAGCTCTGCCTTTCTCTAGTCATCCGCTTCGAGACAGCGTGAACAGAGTGATGGAAACTCTTATCAGTTCCGCTTGGAGCAAGGTTGGAGTAGGGTTTGGAGGGTCTCAGGTCTCCCCCACCCCGCTGCCCTCCCCCAGTCCCAAAGGTCTAACGCAGCCCCGGCCGGGGGAAGGAGGCTCTTTCTCTCCCCGCCTCCGCGGGGAGATCCGCAGCCGCGGCTGCCGGCGCAGCGCACGGACATGCACACGCACACAGAGGCTTCAAATCCCCGAACACACCAAGCGAAGGCTTTATCGGAGTTCAGTTACTTATCTGGATTTTTGTTAAACCACTACTGTGATCTCCGCGTAGTTCTGCGAGTGTGTTAATTGTTCTGATAATGTGTTGTTATCGATACAATAACAATACAATCCTGTGTAATGTGATTTACTTGCCTTTGACCTGTCAATTCCTGACGCATGCAAATTCAAGGGCGCAATCTTTCCTTCTGCTGTCGGGGGAGTGGAGTGGGGGGGTGGGGAGGGGAAGGTGTTGGAGAACCACCCGAGCAGATGCTTTATCACACGGAGGCTAAACAAGAATTTCCAGAATGCAGTGCTGTATTCCACCAAGCGAGATCAAAGTGCTTTTAAAAGTATTAAGGGGGGTGGGGGTGGGGGGAAGGAGAGAGGAGGGGGGTGTTGGGCTGTGTTCTCGATACCTATATGTTAATTCTGTCAGGTTATTTGCATCTACTGTAAGCAATTACGTCCCGCTCCAAATACTGTCCGTTTTTTCGTATTCTGACCGAACCCCACCTTGTTTCTGGTGCGCGGAGCATCTTAAGACGCTACTCGGGTTTCTAAAGCCGAGCTTAAAGCGAGCTTCGAGGGAGCCAGCCCATTTCCTCCTAATTTCTATTCGGGCTTAATAATCGGGGTGAGGAGTCACAGAGACAGATACAAAGCGGGCGAGGAGCAGCGGTTAGCCCGACAGCCGTGCCCCCCCTCCCGCCCGAAAAGCCGGCTCACGGGCTCAGGAGCCCCACCGCTGCCCCGGGTTGGCTTCCCCACGGCTGGCTTCAGCTCCCCGCACGCTGAATTTCGGAAGCCGGCGTTTCTCTTGCCGTATCGGCCCCCGATTACACGTCCTTATCGCCCGTCCGGAGCTGCCGGGCACGCTGGCGTGTATCTTTATAACACTCTCTCGGGCTAAACTACTTCTTTCTGTCCTCCTCGGTTGGAGTTTGGCAGGTTTGCGGGCGCTCCTAAACCTTTCCCCTCTTGCGAGCTGGAGTACACCTGTAGCGAGGGTGGGAGTTTGACCTCCGTGAGCTCTTTGTTGTGCCTAATAGGCTAAATTCATTGGTTTGCTTTCACAGAGCGCTTCCAAACGCACGGTATTATTATTATTTTTCAATAACATTCGCTTATTATTAGAGCAGCTGGTAGCCCGAGCTGTAGTGAAGTGCCTGGCAAAGGATTCTATCGTAAAACACTGGTTTCTAAGTTTATAGTTTCTAATTTGGCTGTGAAAGTGTGATTCTGGATGGAACTTGGCACCCGAATGCTCAGCTGGAGAGTAAACTTTTTATAATAAAAACACTGGTTTAGCGAGTTTGCTATTTTAAGTTAAAAGAAAATTAACGAAGTTTTTTTTTTATTAGTTTGGGAAGCTTAGCAAGGTCCTGTACTTTTTGAAAATTAAATGTTATGATTTCGGTAAGGGTAGAATATGTTCTGACTTGGTTTTTAATTCTTTGGTCTCCCCCCCTCTCCCCACCGGTGAATTAATGTGCCAATATTTTGCAAGCATAACCCACCCTTTGTGCTTTGGGCACCAGGGTTGCTCTTGCAGGAGCACCAGACCTAGATCTCACCCCGTGGCAGGGGTTCTTACTACCCTTAGCCACGAAGATGAGTTTAAAAGGCAGGCTATTCTGATTTGCTAAGAGACTAGATAAAATTTATCTCATCTGCATGCACACCATTTGTCATCCAAGCTATTTTCAATGTACTTTAATGACTCAATTTTTTTTTTTTTTGCTCCTTTTTAACCCTCCTAGCCTTGCAGTGGTTACGTAGCCTGGGACGAGTGATCAGAACAGCAGACAAGGAAGTCCTAGAGCAAACAAAGGAGGAGTTGGGTGGTTACATGCTCGTCCCGGACTGCTAAGATGACTAGTCCCTGTCCCAGGATGTGAAGAGGAGAACTAGTCTCGCTACAGAGTTCCTGGGCAGGCTTGGATGTCCCAGAAAGAGCAGGTAAATACCTCTCATGTGCAAAGAGCTACTACCTAAAACTCATCAAGTAATGCGGATGTGTAAGCTTGTGAGATGAAATCAGAGCTGATATGGATGGAGGCTGCTTGCTGTCCAGGGTCCAAGTTTTCCTTTTTGAGCTTTTCTTCAAAGGAGCTGAGCAGTGCCCAAGGTCCCTTTTTCCAGAGAAATGGACCTTAACACTGTGGTGTCACTGCCTTGCACGGAATGTATCACATGGTTTTATGGTTCAGTGCTAGGAAAGGGGTCCATTGCTTTTTGGAGTATTCTCCTACTGGCTTCTTTGTATTTACAAGCTCTTAAAATATCGCTAGCCCCTGGAAAAGGGTCAGGAATCCTTAACTGATGTCCCCACATCCCAGGCTGCTCATGCTCTCCTACCTTCCGACCCATTCTTTCACCTTTTCTGTTGTCCAGTGGACAGCCAAGGAACAAGGGCTGAGTGCCCTCTAATCCAGCAGGTTCTGCAATGGGATCCTCACTGTGTGAAGGTAAATTATATTCAGTGTTCTTGGAGTAGACCATGCAGCTTTTTAACCAAGAGATCTTTTCAGAGGGAAAGAGATCACTGAATATTTTTACATTTAAATTCAATTGGAATTTTACACTGACAATGGACACATTGGTTCACTTCTTAGGGCTGTCCAGCAGATATAGAGGATTTTTTCCTGGAATAAATGCATTTTAATGACTAGTCTAATTTTGTTCAAGGATGATTCATAACCATAAACCACACCAGGTTGTTTTGCTAGTCACGGGTGCTAGACAGGTCCCAAAAAATCTGTGCAATGTCAAAGACAAGGTCTTTGATTTCACTGGATAAGACTGTGGTTTGAAAACCTGTAGCAGGCACTTCAGGATTTATAAGTGCACACAGGGAGGCTGAAAAGAAGACCAGAGTTAAATAGAATCATGGAATCACGCAACGCATTAGGTTGGAAGGGACCTTTAGAAGTCACCTAGTCCAACCCCCCTGCAGTAAGCAGGGACATCTTCACTAGGTCAGGTCGCTCAGAGCCCCATCAAGCCTGACCTTGAATATCCCCAGGGATGGGGCCTTCACTACATTTCTGGGCAACCTGTTCTAGTGATCCACCACCCTCATAGTGAAGAATTTTTTCCTAATATCCAACCCAAATCTCCTCTTTTCTAGTTTAAAACCATCACCCCTCATCCTATTGCTACCTGCCCTCATGAACAGTTCTTCCCCAGCTTTCTTAGGCACCCTTCAGGTACTGGAAGGCCGCTATAAGGTCCCCCCAGAGACTTCTCCAATATCTGGGCCATTCCATTTGAAAAAAAGCTAAGCATAAGTCTTTACTGTTTGCCTTCTAATTATAATGACTTTTTAATTGACTACAAACAAATAGGGAATGGAGTGCCATAATAGGAAAACCTTATGTCTCATTCTGGACATAAATGGCCTTTACTTCTTTATGGGTGGTGCCTTGCTTCTGTGTGAGAATGGCCGATTTCTGGGTTCTCTTTGGTCAGAAGGAAACAAAATTTCTGTTCTTTAATGCCAAGTCACCCAGGAAAGTTCAAAGCTAATTGTCATGAGCAAGTTCTAGTGATCAGACAAGTTAAATATAGAAGGTGCCTACACCTATTCCCCACACCTACACAATCCACCTGCATTTTAGCAAATCTCTTCACTGTGCTCACTCACCGTGCTTTGGTTTCCACTGAGGAGCAGTTTCAGATGAGACTAAACTTGAACATGCTCTTCAACTGCGAAGTGGGAGTGTAGTCTGTGAAAAGCCTAGCTCAGCCTAGGTCAACTAGACCCTGATAGAGTAAAAGGGACAATATTTAAGGTTCTTGAATCAGATAGCTGACGATTCCACTTTTTGTATCCACTTATTTTAGGTGCCTCGAGATGGGTTTTTCTCACTGAGGGTAGGCAAGGCACTTGTCTCTGCATGAATGCTCTGCTGGGAAAAGAGCCCTTCCACTTCATGGGTGCTCTGGGAGCATCTTTTGGCATAGGTAGTCAAAAAGCAGGGAGCGGGGAGCTCGTAGTTGCCCATCCTTAGCACAGCCTTTGGGGTTCTGCTAGGCTTTGCATCATCCTCACAACAGACTTTTCCTTTTCCACAGTTAGATAAGTAATGTCTTCCCTTGGCATGGGCACTGAACAGAAATGCTCCTCATTTTCTGAAGTGGATTGAATAGTTAAATCCTACTATGATAAACATTGGCTAGATTTTTTTTTCCACTTAAGTGTGTAGTTTCAGTAACAATAACTTGGCAATTTTTCCATACCCAAAATCAGGTTTTTTATCTTTAAAAAAAATGAATTTGTTATTTGGAATAACTTGTCCTTATGAATGCTTGACAGGTATGTATCATGTCACAATAAGCAAACAGACTACTACTAATAGAGCTACAGAACACTGAGCATCATCATAAACACAACATCACACAGAACACTTCTGTATCATCATAAAAGCTTCTGATGGAGTATTTTGTCCAGATGTCAAGAAAGATGCAGAGTCATTGGACAGAATGCAGCAAGACTGATCAGAGAGAGGTCTGAAAAACGTGATTTACAAGATAAGAATGAAAGCAATATTGTTACTTCATCTGGAGAGGAGAAGACTTGGGAGGCAAAATGGTCTTTAAGGGTATAAAAGGAAAATGTGAAGATGGTGGGATTAAATTGTGTTTGCATGGATAGACAAGAGGCAGTGAGCTTAAGATGAGAGTTGAAGTTAAATGCTGGAAAAAGCAAGCTGCAAGTAGTAAGGCTGGATACACAGAGCCTCCCTGTCCTGGGAAGGCTGTGGAAACACCAAGGGATGTTAAGAACAGATGAAACTAAGTAGGCAAGGGTGACAAAGCCCTAGGACAGAAACTTAACATGAGCCAGCAGTGTGCTCTTGCAGCTCGCAAGGCCAATGGTATCCTGGGCTCCATTAGAAGAGGGGTGGCCAGCAGGGACAGGGAGGTGATTGTCCCTCTCTACTCTGCCCTCGTGAGGCCCCATCTGGAGTACTGTGTCCAGATCTGGGGCCTGCAATACAAGAAGGATGTGGAACTGTTGGAGAGGGTTCGGAGGAGGGCCACGAAGATGATTAGAGGGCTGGAGCACCTGCCCTACGAAGAGAGGCTGAGGGAGCTGGGCTTGTTCAGTCTGGAGAAGAGAAGGCTGCGGGGGGACCTCATTGCAGCCTTCCAGTACCTGAAGGGAGCATACAAACAGGAGGGGGATCAACTTTTTAAAAGGGTAGACAATGGCAGGACAAGGGGGAATGGATTGAAGTGAAAGGACGGAAGGTTTAGATTAGATATTGGGGGGAAGTTCTTTATAGAGAGAGTGGTGAGGTGCTGGAACAGGCTGCCCAGAGAGGTGGTGGATGCCCCATCCCTGGAAGTGTTCAAGTCCAGGTTGGATGGGGCCCTGGGCAACCTAGTGTAGATCCAGGCCTGGAAGTTGGTGGCCCTGCCTGTGACAGGGGGGTTGGAACTCTCTGATCCTTGGGGTCCCTTCCAACCCAGACCATTCTATGATTCTATGATTCTATGATTCTATGATACTGTGATTCTATGACAGGAGTTTTCTTCTGCATGGCTTTATATGGGTCTATGGCATGGAAAGAATCAGCTTAAACATAGTTCTTCCTCTGATTGTCTTTGCTCTTCAGAGCCCAGGTATTCTGCTGGTTCGTCCATCATCTTCGGTGTTCTTCTCCTACCCCTGAGCATGATCAACACCACTGCTGCCAGCCAGCCCTGTTCCTAAAATCCTCACCTATGAGCATGCTTTCCATTGACATGCCACAGGACTTGTTTTGTTTTGCTTTGGTTTTCCTATGTGGTTTAGTTGCCACTGGCCTCCTCTTTCTTCTTAGCACATCCTATCACTGTCTATGACAAGTCCTGTTCTGGTGTTGCTTCCCCTTGCCTCCCCTTAGGACCATTTTGTTTCAAATCTCTGCTGAAAACACATTTTCTGCATCATTTCTACCCGAATTCCTCTTCCAACTGTATTCCCCAGCTCCAGAATCAGAATATTTAATTCTATAAATTATTGTGCTATAATTGACATTAACATTTTGATGAAAGTTATTTAC
Source organism: Porphyrio hochstetteri (assembly GCA_020800305.1). NCBI lineage: Eukaryota > Metazoa > Chordata > Aves > Gruiformes > Rallidae > Porphyrio > Porphyrio hochstetteri. The sequence continues at coordinate 165,101,031 of CM036905.1, read as the reverse complement.
ATTGCATCATGCTATGCAGCATGCAAAAAGGGAAGGGTCATCATTGTTCAAGAGTATTGGCAAATGATTGAAATGATTGCCAGTGGTATACTGAATCAGTGACAAATTTGGCCCCTGGCTCATGTGATTCGCTTAGCCTGTTTTATGCAAGGGCGTTTGTAACCTTTTACAGATGTATTATTTTCTTCTGTCCCATGTGAGGATGCTTATTATCAGTGATGTAAAAGATAAAGGCGTTTTTCATTAGCATTCCCCATTGAAAATCTGACTTCTATTGCCTATTCAATAGAAAGGATGAGAGAGCAGAACACAAATTAGGCAATAGATGTGTAAAAGAGTGAGGAGTTTTGCAGCGTTCTTGGAGACACCTTTGCAGTCCAGTGGTAAAAATAAAACCTGAATTTCCAGAAGGAGCTCTTTTGGTTTTTAAACCTCTTTTTCTTGCAGTTTATCAGATGCTGTTTATACAGTATGGAGAAGGTCATGCCAAAAATCCCCTCAATTACCCAGAAGGTAAATAATTCAGTCTTGGATCTTCTAAAAGAACTAAGAAGAATTAAGCACACATCTTTTAAAGTATGAGGGTGCCTAATTTCCACTTATTTTAATTCCCACAAGGAGATTCAATGGGATTTTGTGCCCTAAATTCCTTGAAAATGTCTGTATAGTCTGAATGGAATCGGCCCAAAGCACATTTATGCTTTATGATAGAAACAGATTGCTGCATTGTTTCTGGTTCACCCCCTCCAGTTTTTTCATGCTTCAACTCTTTTCCAAGCAGGATAGTTAAACAATGGTTATAACAAAGACTATATAAAGTTCAATTTTTCTTGGATTTATCAGGGTCTTTACTCCATTTTGCAAACGGAGCCAAATCCTGCTGGGCTGGGAGTTACCTGAGCAAGTTTCCATGAGGTAAACTGGTATGTGAACATGCCCACATAGCTCCTCAGTGATAAGTACCTGTGTGCATGGTAAGTTTGGGATAAAGGAAGGAAAATAACTGGAAAGTATTTGTCAGAGGAAAAAAGTACAGATCACCTCACGTGCGGTGCAAGTTAAGAATGTGGGTTGATCGGCGGTTGCAATGGTGATGCAGATGATGAATTTACCATGAATTTAGGGCCAAGTTTACCTCAGAGTACTTTCTTTTGTGTGTATAGCCTTTGTGTAACAGAAAGAAGCTGGAGATGGTGCTAAAGTGAAAACTCGTGGATGGTCCAGCCATGGTCTTTTGCTGAATTGTCAGGAGTGCCATGGGTTTGTGTGGGTTTTTCTTGCAATGCACAGAAAGACAAGAAGCACATCTTAGCCACCACACACGCTACCTCTGCTTTTCACCCAAAAAACTTTCTTCTTTTTTTTTTTTTTGTTTAGAAAAGCACGTGCTAAGTGCCCTTCTTTTTGAAAAGTAGTTTCTCAAAGTTGTTAAATGCCAGAAGAAAAAAAAGGAATGAACGAAAAAGGAATGAGTTTTCTCTATTCCTATAATCCTATAAAAATGCTGCAGGTGTGCCTATTAGATGTGCTAATACTTCTGTACAGCAAAGTACTAGCAGTACCTGTGTTGGACCAAGGAAACCCCATGTGCTTTGATCTGACTCATTTGAAATAGCGGTCCTGTTAAAAAACACAGCAAAGCCATTATCTTCCAGTGGAGCCATACTCAAAAATAGAGCTCATGGAAGCACAAAGACAAGTTATGATGACCCCAGCCTGCTAAAATGATTGGAAATATTCCTGTTGCCTCAGGAAAAATGTGAAACAGGTGTCCTTTTCTTCTCCTGATGGTTACACGGACAGGTGAAGTGGAAAGCACCTTCATGCAACCCATATCAACATTCATGTTGGGATTTTCTGGAGTAGGATTACTATGAGGTGGGTTCCCCTCTCCTCCCCCAGGTTTTAGGTGTGTGCCAGGTAGGTAGAAAATAAAGAAAAGAGTTTACTTGCTTGCTGTAAAAACCCAGTGACCTTGGACAAAGCTAACACAGAAAGTATGCTTTATTCTCTGGAGACCTCACTCAAAGCCTGCTGGATTACACGGGCTCTCCCAAGCTGCCTCCCAGGCTCATTGGAAGCAGGCAGGGAATTAAATTGGCCAAGCCAACTCTTCTGTGACTTCACCGTGGAGTTCAGGTCTTCCTAGGTAAGAGTCCCATTCGTGAAACCCCTGTGTTGCCAGTCACCTATCCCCTGTTTATCTCTCTCCTTGTGTAGTGGCACAGCTGGTTGTCTTAAAGATAAGGACTCTGTTGAACTTCCAGTTCCATTTTACCATTGCTGGAAAGACTGGAAGTACATAATCCTTTTCCTTGAGAAGAACGGGTGCCTTTCTCTTTGCCTGACACATGTGTAAGTGCGGTCCCTTCAAACCCAGCCGTGCTCATGGATGTTTTGATTTTCTTAGAGGCAGAGATGAGTTTAACAGGAGAGTTTTACCTCAAAGTGTAGGTGCAATTAGTTTATTTTGGCTCAGAGCACGGAGGGTTTAAGACAAAGCAATAAATTAAAACTGGCAGGATCCCTTCAGGCACTCTGACGTTTTTCTTCTTCTTCTTTTTTTTTCTCCTTTTTCCCTTTCCCTTTTTGTGTTTAACAGGAGGTGGCAGTTGTAACATTTGCAAAATAATAAGTACAATAACTCGACATTGTGATATGATTACTTATGTAAGTGCTTAGACATACAAATACCTAAACACTAATGTCATTATTGAGAGTCATGGCAGTAATTCCAGCCAAGTTAATAAAAGATCATTACTGTAACTATCTGCGCAGGACTGAACATGATGGGGAATCTGGGATATGGGAAGTCTAACAATGCAAAACACACCGAAACTTTGTCCTTAGTGTATTTGTGCCCATGTGGTTATTCGAACAAGAAATCAGAAATCATTCTCTGGGTACTCGATCTGTAGGGTTATTTAGAGTGAAATTATACAAGAAAATTTTGCTTGCCTTATCTCTATATTTCCCCCCACCCTCTTCCATTTCTTTCTGTTGCGGAAGCTAAGCACAGTTAATTTAAGCATGATTTCTGTGCAGTTTACATACTGCTGGATCTTAACATAGGGATGTAAATAGCTGGGTGTGAACTCGCCAGGCATTATGTTCAGCTGACACAAACAACCCACCAGATAGTTCTGCATAGATAACAAACTCCTTTCTGCATTCATTGGGAATCAGGGCTCAGGTGATTGTTGTTCTTTAACGATTATTTATTTAAATCACTCTCATTCAAATACAGAGCCAGTCCCAGGCTATGGCTGGCTGGACAAACTTCATAGGTTGGACAAAACAGGGGGGCAGGAATTCATCCTGTTTCCCTGTCTCACCTTGCACCCCCTTTCTCCCACTCCCCCTCCCACCCCCAACCCCAGTCAGGACTTTTCTACATCACTCTGCTACCGTTCCTTCTTTTCATCCAGAAAAAGCCTGCAAAAACAAGCCTTGCTGGGTTATGCAAGGACCAACAAATCTCAATTCTGGCAGGTAGGAGGGGAGGCAAATAGCAAAGTGAATTTCAAAGCGTTATCAGCGGGGATGCCTCACTGAATGGGCTCGCTTCCAACCTATCCATAGGATTTTTAGACAGTATCTCACCTGGGCTCTTCAGTACAAAGAGAGCAACTGCCCCTGAGTTAACCAGGGACAATCGAGTCCGACGCACCACTAAAATGATTTTTTCTTACTAGAAGCCTAGAACCAAGCCTGATACTGGTCTGAACGTACAAGCACTCCACACAAGCCCCTCATTGAGCTGGACAGCCACTGGTAAGGTTTCTGACTGAACGTAATAGCGCATATGAGACACACTGCAATGCCACCCGATGTCACTGCAAGCATTTCTAACCTCAGTGTCCAGATACAGCAGCACAGAGATAGAAACTGGAAGCTCTCCTTTTTTACCCCTTTTCCTTTTTTTTTCTTCCTTCCAAAAAAAAGTCACTACCAGGGAAAGATCTATTAATCTATTATATCCTCAAAATATGCCCATATAACAGTTTGAGGACCCACACATATTCCCAGAGCCTTCCTGCCAAATCCTATCTCCTCCTGCTCTGCACCAGCACTGAAAGCTTCAGTCAGATCTGTCAGATGATCCAGCTACAAACTAACCATTCCAAAAAGAAAGAAAACACTAGTTTTCACTAATCCCACAAACATCCATTTGATGCCTAACGCTGGTAAATGGGAGGCAGTGGGAAGATGAAGGCAAAGAGAAAGGTGGGACCTTGCATTTCAGCAGCAGTACAGCCTGAGAATAGCGTAACCCACTTGTGAAACCTCATCCTACATGCCAGTTACTGAAATTCACACAGGGAAGGCACCACATTTACCCTCTCAGAGAGGGTAATGCTGGGCTGGAGTCAAAATTATCACAAAGTTAAATTCTCCTTTGAGATAGAAACCTCACTACTAAGGGCTCACAACACTGTTTGCTGTCCTCAGCAGTCCTGCTGTTCACAATTTCACCGTGGCTGTGTTGGGAGGAATTAAGCCTTTCCTTTTTTGGCTCTGCAGCCAACACATAGTATTTCAAAACCAGATGGATTTGGCGTAGGCCCTTCTTCACTGGCAGCTTGTTTGCATACCGTGTTTACTTATGACAACAGAGTATTGGAGAAAGGTGTTTGAAGCTGGTTTATCAGTGCTTATCAATGTGTAAGGCCATTACAGAGCATCTTGTAACAGGCTTTCTCACTCTATAAGGTCTGGCCTGGAGCGTCAACAAGGCATGAATGAAGCCCAAAGCTTGCCTTCTGCACCTGGAGACGAAGAAAGAAAATCCATGTATGACCTGTATGTCCATCCCAGCCCTAACCATTTTCTCTCCGGCAGGAAAGCTACCACTGCAGTAGTATAGTTAGCCAGCAGGGGCAGTGGTGGCACAGGTAAAAAGGTCCAAAGTGACACCTTTCACTCGCTCTGCTGGCTCATAGGTCTCTGGGGACGGGTTGGTTTTAAGATTAGATATGCAGGGACAGATGGGAGCAAGGGGGGTGAAGGTCTCCTAATGTCATTCCTCACCTTCCTCACAAACATTTCCAAAGCTTCAGGCTCCTGGTCGTACTGTAGTCACACCCAAACTCCACACCTCTCTCCCCATAGGCTCCTCGGGCTCTTCCATGTCCTCTGATCCATGAGCACTGCTGAGCTTCCGGCTCCTCCTGGTTCTCCTAGACACTTTTCCAGAGTTAAATAAACCCATCAGAGAGGAACACACTTACCCACAGCATTGAAACCTGTTGCAGGAAAATTGCTATAGCTTCATATGTCTTAATGATTGTTTCATTAATAACCTACGTGTCCAAAGATTGGATTGGATCCCCACTGAGTTGGCAAATGTCTGTGGAGAAATCCCTGGCACCACATTTGTTTATCTTAGTTGACAATTTGTTTCATTGTCTCTAACACTGATGAAACCACAAATAGTGCTCCAAGATCATTTGCCTCAATAAAAATGACAACAAATTTAAGAAGCACAGATATGTAAGCTGCATTACAATCAGTGGCACCCAAAACCGAACTGGAACCATTAGCTTTCAAGGACAGACTATTAAAATAGGCTCTCCACCTCAACAAGATAAACCTGTCCATGATACATATTTGTGTCCGTGAAGAAATCACTTTGATCTTGAATGCAACCTTTCAACAAATAAGGAAAAAAGAACAAAAGAACAACACAAAAAAGCGCTATGTGTTCATACAGGACATTAAGATTGTGTAAGCAAAGATACAGAGCTGAGGTTTCTAAAGCTTGCATGCAGGTTCTCTGAGTTAGAAGTGAAATGACTTGATTTCACTGCTGCTTAATCCTTCAGCTCTAACGTGAAACTCTACAGGAGTTTCTTCTAGAAAACAAGCGAGGGCATCCACATGAGGGTTTAATGCAGTGTAACGTATGTGCATTAATCTCACAGCCTCAGATCATCCAAGACACTTTTCTCAACTGTCCCCAGTTAGACATGGCACATGCCTTTTATTCCTGACTAAATCTGCAGCCATCCTTCCTAGCTCTTCCAGGTGTGGCCCAACACATCGACTGTCCCAGTGCCCGTCTCTTGCGCCAGACGTGGAGCAATGGGCAGTGGCTGAGGCAGAGCACTCCATCATTCGCTCCAGGGGGACAGAGAGCACCGTCATGGAACATGCCTAATAACGATCTCTGAAGCAGTTTGCAAACGATGGTCTTCATGTATGTTGAATGATGTTTAGCTCTTCAAACCGCCATACACTATGTCAATTATGTAAAAATACTCGTTCTGCATCTCTGACAGCATTCATTTGTCTATCAAATCTTAGACCATACCCTATCCTGAGTTACATTCCTTCTGCTGTGGGTTGGGTGAGATGTCCTTGAAGCTATGGGTGTAACCACCACCTTCTTTTAACGCAGCTGGAAGAAACAGTTAAGCCTCTTTATGGAATACTAGCGACCTCCACCTCAAACAAAAGCACTCGTTGCTGTTCAAAACCACAGCACATTCATAAGGCTGCACAGGCTGAATGGGGCAGGAGAGGGGGTTGGCTGACTGCTGGTTTTGATGGTGCAGAATGTGTGCCCATGTCTGTATGGAAGAGGGCTAGGAGAGCCCCACAAGAATAAATACAGAAGGATGATGTAAAGCTGAAACAAAATACTGTGTCCATCAGAAAAAACCCAAAGCATCAGAAAGGAAGATTTCAGGTTAAATACTTGAATCTTCCCATGCTCAGGGAACTGAGACTTCATGAAGTCTTTGTCAATAAGTAGGTTTTATCAGAGAGATCCGATTCCATTTGAAATTTCTCTTTCTAAAGGAAAAGAAACCAACCTCACAAGACCCTGAACTTCAATTAAGTGTTCAGGTCAAAAAGCTTTGAGACAAATCCCTGCTGACCTGAAATCAGGAGAATTGCACAAGATGTAATCCAGGCTGGAGTTTGCCTCCCATGTTCAATATTCATTTCTCCCCGCCTCTAACATGAACACATAAACACACAGGAAAAAAAAGAAAGGGATAGGGAGGGGGAAAGAAAGGGAGGGTGGGAAGAGAGCATGTAAACCTTATCATTTCTCATATGTGCTCAGCACAGAACTGTAACGTAATAGTGCTTGTTCCTTGACATAGTCACTAGGGTTTTTTTTCCCCCTTTTTAAATTTTATTTTAAATTACAGAGATAGTAATTCAAGGGTTTTGATTTGACTTAGGTTATATAGTTCTGCTATATGGATTCTTGTGCTAGTTGTAAGCCAGTTTAGCTTTGCACTTGTGTTGCGGAAGGATGGAATTATAGCTTTGCAGTAGATTATATTTCTTTGTATTATTCTATTTATATATATCTGGTTGCTCTATTATGCATTTTCTTCGTACTATCTTATAAACTGATTGGGACATATCTCCTTTTCTATTGTGTGCATAAGTGCCCGCCACAGTATGGATTTAAAAGCAAAATTAAATACCCAATATCCCAGGCTTAGAAAATCATCGGTGCTCTGTTGCTGCATTGTAATGCTGCCTACATTTCTACCTACCTTACATTCAGCTTATGCAGAAAATGCAATTAAAGACATGGATTGTTGAGAAACAGGAATTATTTTCCAGGAATCATAATGACTAAACTTTGCCCATTTCTGTCCCCGTATGCCATACTTGAGCTTTGTTGATGAGAGCTTTTGATGACGCTCTTATGTTCTTAATACAATATGTTGTGTAATATCTAAGTACATTCTCGGCTCAGTTGGCATCTTTCTTTGCTTTGGGGCTCTGTGCCTTTGTGCCCAACAATTACAGATGTATAATCCTTGCATTTGCTCTGTGCCTTGAAACAACCAATGTGCTATTATTTTCTGCAAGGCACCTAATAGTGAGGGAAAATAGCGAGTGTTTTACTAAGCAGTAAAATGTTCTTCAAGTGATAATGTGCCTCAGCATAAAGCAGATTCTAATGCTGGTCTTTTCTTCCACTGTATTTGTTGAATTTGGTATCTGTGAAAGTAGGACTCACAAAATGGACTAAATCCAAGTACAGTGTGGGCAGGTGCTGTGCAAGCTTTCCCTCCCAGCTTCTCCCAGTCCCCCTTCATCTCAGTTTGTTGCTGTTTTTACACTGTGTCTCCTTCCATCAGAAACGTGGTGCCTTTATTGTACAGACAAACGTTTGCTGAGTTCTGAGGTGAAACTTCCACAGTTTTAACCCTGTGCAGGGTCTGAACCAGGGTTTTTACAGGTGAGGAGCTGGTGGGTCTGATACATCTTCCCACCCTGTGCCATCATAGGAGTAAAGCATCAGGCCTCTTTGCCTCTTTTTACTCTTCTCTGCACCTGGAAAACATACATGGTGTGGTGGTGACAGACCATTTCTAAAGAATCTGGCAAAAGGCATAGGTTAATAGCAATGGCATTTGAACAAAGGCTTGATGGGAATATAGCCAGTATGCTTAGCCTATTTTGGGGTCCTCAGCTAGAGGAGGATGGGCTTTTACAGGCATCTATCTGTAAATTAAATACAAATCCCATGATCTCCGAATTCATTTGCCCCAACTGTGTTCTTTCGCATAGCCTTTAAAACTAATTTTGCATGTTTTGTATGTATTTATATATTTATAATAAAAATGTAAATGAAAGAATCAAAACCTGGTAGCTTTACCTCATAATACTTCACTTGAAGCGTACAGGCAGAGAGTAAACATTGGGGGAGAAAAAAAAAGTATTAGTAGCTCTAGGAAGCATAGAGTGTTTAATATCCAGATTAAATATTGGTAGAGCTTGAGCTCCTTTTCTGTCAGTCTATCACCTGCTGTTGTAAAAGACTTCTGTCACATATCTCCTGACCAATTATGTCTGCAGTAGCTTGGGAAGAATCCTCTATCTGGCTGCTCACGGTGCTGTGGGCTCTGAATGGGAGACTGCCCTGAATTATTCTTGGGGTAAACCCTTTATAGGTTTTAGAAACAATTAACTTATCTATTTTCTACTAGTCCGAAAGCTTTATGGGTAGCACAAATGTAAATTTATTTTAACCTCAAATCCAATGTATAATTTTTGTGGAACTGGAAGTAGGGAACCAGTGTGATTGGAAGATACATTTCAATTAATTCTTCCTCCGACGCTTTATCTCCTCGGCATCAGAACCTTTTATAGTGTTAAAATTAACAATTATGCAGCTGATGGCTGGCTGAAACCACAAGGGGATCTGGAAAGGGCCTCAGATAACACAACATGTATAAATCATTCAGGAGAACAATTCATGAAAGAAAAGTTATCTGTGTTTTGGATGACATTGGAAGAACTAAATAGGAGTCAATTTGAGGAAGGGACATTTTGCTCCATTGTCCGGCCTGGCTTTCTTTTTTTTTTTTTTTCTAATTTTTAAAAAAAAATTTATTGTGTTGTAATATACATTTTCAAAATTAATTAACCATTAACAGCAAGATAAATGTTTCTTCTTGTGTTAGGGAAATGCTGGCCTCGGCGGTGAAAGATTATTTCACATGAGCAGCACTTTTCAAGAAAGCTGTTGCCAGATAAGGTGGTGACTGTACTTTGAAGAGGAACAAAGAGAAGTGACAGACAAGCCCGTGTTTACCAAACTGAATAGAGGACTCGCAGGTTTCCACTCACCGCTCGGTTACCTAAGCCCAGGGAATCAAGGCTGGAGTGCTGTTTCACCAACCCGGATCAGTAACAAAGTGGTAACTACTTCAGAATATAATAACACGCCGTGAAATCTTACTCCAGGCTGTAATGAATAGCGATTTATTTATTTATTTATTTATTTTAATTTCATTTTTATGAAACGACTGAAAAAAACCCAAACACGTTGTTGGAGCGGCTCTTGTGTTTACGCGTTTGGCAGCTGTGGAGTGGGTTTGTCCCGTGCCTCTTTTTTTTTTTCAACATTCAGGCTTTTGTTTACAGGTCGGGGTGTGAACACAGCACGACTCAGATGTGAAATCTTTCTACTTCAGGCGGGCCAGAAATGTAGAAATAGGAAGAAGTTGTTCTCGTTCTGCGACCTAAGAGGAGATCTAAATTTGACAGTCACACTGCTCACAAAATGGCGTGGGACTCTTGTGTCTGTGCAATGCTCTGACCCACAGCCCAGACTCCCAGAGCATCCTGCCAACTCACCTCACCCTGAGCAGGCCACTGGCAATAGGAATACTTTCCCATTTTTGCCTCCAACGCTGCAGACCCGGCAGAGCTGCTACCTTGAGCGTAGCGTAGGACAGGCCGCCCTCACCACATTGCTTGTGACCTTTGACAAAGCGCGCAATTCTTATTGTGTTTGTGTTGCGCAAACATATGTGATGCTACAGTCCTGAACACAAATATTTATAGAACTGAAGTCCTGAACAACCCTGCTGTCCATGCACAGCATTGGCAGTTCCTTTGTAGATGTGAAGAGTGCGGATCAGCGCTGCCAAGTGAGTGTCGGAACAGGTTCAGCAGGAAAGAGGAATAAGACCAGAACTCACAGCCTTCATATATACGTGTGTGTGTGTATAATGGGATGGTTTCTTCATTCTATCACAGGTACATCAACCCACTGGAGTGGATTTATGTCAGAGAACACCACTTTAACAGAATTTGTAACACGCATGAATGCATATACACATACATACACGTAGACTGTATTTACTCATGTAAACACATATATTAAATACAAATACTATATCAAAAGGGCTACTAGGTGCACTGTTTATTTTAAGATACACTACGTACATGAAATTAGGAGTGTAAGTTTTCAATCTGTACACAATCAGTTGCTGCTTACCTATTAGAATGTTGTATAATGCATATGATTTTTATTTTTCTTGTCTGCAGTTATTTTTACACGTGAGCTCTTTATATCTTCAGGTTCAAGCAACAATATTAATTGGACTAGCGTACATAACAGGTTTTGAATTTCTGTTATGCAGAAGTTCATATCCCCTAATACATTTTACCAGAATATACAAGCATCTCTCATGTTTTTTTTTTCTGTTCAAATCCAAACCGATCAAATACAACCCTTATGGGACGTGGTGCAGAAAATATGTGCTCCAAATCACAGGTTTTCATTAACTGCAAGAAAAATATTTGCTCCTATATGGGGAGAGAATCCTTTGTGTTTATTTTGACACATACACATAGTGACTGAAGAATATGTTTTGTCTTACTGATAGTCAGTAGGTTAGATTAGCCTGGAAGTGCTACAGGCGCAGTACAGACCTTCGTTATCTACGTTATCCAGAAGACCTTTAGAGAGGTCTTGGAAAATGTACTTTATCAGTTATACGAAGTAATTACATATTAATAGCGCTCAGTAGGGCGTGCACATGCACACATGGACGTGCAACAGAAGGTGAAATTCCTTCGTCTCCTGATGGCCTGTGAAAGTGGAAGGCTGAGATTCTTTGTTGTGCCACAAAGAATGGATCAGGGACTAGCTCACCAAGCTTTACCTCAACAAAAAATTTCCTCTGTGCTTGGAAAAGTTTCTGATGATCTCTGATCTGTTTTGCTCTTCTCTGGGTATCTGGCTCCAATTATTAGTTTACAAGCTTCAGGAAACTGAGTTTTGAAGGGGTGTTTCTTGGTTTGGAGTTACATAGTTAACTTCATAAGGGGTGAATTTAGGTTTGGTTTGTTTTTTTTGTTTGTTTGTTTTTTTTTCTGGGTGGTGGTGGTGGTGGTTCATTTTCGTTTGGTTTGGTTTGGGTTTTGGTTTTGGGGTTTTTTTTGACCCAACAGTATTCAGTCCTGGAAATGTCGTTGTAGTCCTTGATCATGTAGAGACAAAGAAGTGTGGTTTGAAAGACAAGGGCACTATCAGAAGAAATCTTGCTGTGGGGTCTTAAACCAGTAACATCCCTTCCAACCCTGCCCTTTCCCTTTGCTAGACGTTACTGTGTATGGAGCAGGGGTGGCTGAAGTGAACACGTTGGCTTCTTACCTTTGGCGGTTTCAGGACCGGAGTTTTAGTGTAAACTCGAACTGGTGGATGTTCACCTTACTATGTCAAGCTGAGGTAGAGTTTCTTTCAGTGTCCTCTCGGTAGGTGGAAACCAGAAGCAGAGGTACCAGAAAACTGCTGGCACCATTGGTAAATACCAGACAAGCTGTCCGTCAGAGCCCGAAGGTTTCTTGAAATGCAGTCCCTGCTCTAAGATTGTCCTCTTTTCATCAGGAAACACCACTTAGATCATTCTGTTTAGTTTTCTCACTTTAAACTGTGATGACAAGAGAGTATTTGTTTAGTTCATTGAGGAGTGATTAATAAACATGGGCAAAAATCCAGTTGTAACTTCATTTCACCAAAAATGCAGATTTCATTCTTTACAGTGTTACAGCTTTCTTTTCAGCAATTTTTTTTCAATTAAGAGAACCTGAGCACAATTGTTAAAATGACTGTTTCATTCAGCATTTTCTGAAAAGATGTTTTCAAACTTGTATTTTAATTATGCTTGTATTTTAATTTGTGCGCCCATCCATGTGGTCTGAAACCCTAAAAAAGATCGGTGTTTCAAAAGGAGTCTCAGAAAAAACATTTTACCCTCACATAACCTCAAAAACAAAAAGACAGGAGAGACAGAAGTTGGCTGTAGGGAGAGCGAAGACAGGGGGATGATAAGAAGAAAGGGGACTGTGAAGTAAACCTCTCCCTGTGTGGGAGCGATACCTTCACTGCTGCTGAGCTGAGCTCACAGAGTACTTTACAGGTAACCAGCAGCTTACACAGACGATTAATTGCTGTAAAGAGATTGTAGAGCACTTGGTAAACACAAAGTATTGCTCTTCTGGGTAGTGGCAGCTGTACAGAGCTCCACCAGCTCCAAGGTGTGATCCCAGAGTGCAGTACTGGCTGGCTTGGTGCTTGTGAGTGGTATGCAGAAGAAACTCCAGAACATAAAATGTGACTTGGGTAAAATGTAGGCTTTAAGTCCTAAATTGTTAGGCTAACGTTCATAACTGCTTCAAGCCAGCCTAGGTACAACACGGACTCTCCAAGTGCCCAACACATAGAAGGTAGTGGGAAACAGTGGAAAACAGTGATCTTAGTCTTTGCATCTTCTCATGTCATGCATTTCATCCAACGTATGTTTCAAGTACAGTACGTAAATGGCCAATGACTGGAACAAACCCCAAGGATCTCCTCTGTCAACCCATCCTGCGCAAGCCTCATAACCACGAAGCCAGACAGTGATGCTGTACTCAAGGCTTCTCTTGATGAATCTTGCAATCTTCTTGGTGCTGGTTGTTTTCTACACAGGAGAAGGAATGTGTGAAACTAGCCCACAGCTTTTTGCAAGCTAGCAGAATAAACCATATCTGTAGCAAAGTATCTTTAGAAAGCAGAATACATATCCAGAGCACTCGGAGCGAGAGCTGTTAGTCTTCTTGCTAGTATTCCCACCCACTCCCATGACTCTTGTCTTCCTGCTGGAAAGTGGCCCGGCTTCAAAAGGAAGGATTGCATTTAAATAATGTGGGGCACGTTACTCTAAATAGCATTGGAGTCGAACACAAGAGGTGTTACTGGGTAACCTAACTTTCTGTGTGTGTTTTCCTTTTGAATGCAGTCCACAAAGAGATGGTGAAGATTTAATTTAACCAAGCAAAATAATTTCTTCCAGTGTTATCAAACATCTGCCCCAAATCAGGAGACTCTCAAAGACACTTCCTAAAAGTAGGTTTGATTTTGATGAGTTGGTGTTTTCCAGCAGAGGCAAGGAAAAATCCTGGCCATCTCTACTTCCCTGTGAAAGGTGGAGAATAATTCCTCTTCTATAAGCACGTGTGATGCTCCATCTGACTGGAAGAAGTTTTGGTGGGCACAGACTGCCCGGTCACGCAGGATTTGCTTCCCAGCAGTTGGGTCACTAACCTGACAAGGGGAGTAGGAAAATGATAGGTGTGTACTAGTTTCACAGCAGTTTAGCTGTAAAATCCAGTAAGAAGAGAAAAAAAAAAAGATTACACAATGTCTTATTAAGGAAAGTAGCGTTATAAATCATCCCATAAAGGAGAAGAAAAACCTTCTAATTGCGTGCTTTATCTGCACAAGTGATGAATTTCAGAAGGATCTGCATATCAGGTACCCTGTCTGTATTTTAGTGCTAAAAGGCTTCTGTTGACATATATCCAGCTTCTGTTACCTCTCTTTGACACATCACATAGTTATTTTCTTTTTAATCTCTGAAGAGCAGAAATATTGTGAGCTCTCTGCTGGTGCCAGTATGGATAGAAGCCATCCCTAAAGAGACGTATATTGCAATTGGCAAGATATAAATCACATACTGTATAAATATAGAGGTGTTTATGTGTCAGGATGTTGGCAAGTGGTTTGTGGGAAAAACTACTCCATTGGATGCTGAAAGCATCTTTCAGATCTGCCATTTACGACTCCTCTTTTCTTGCTGTTTTCATGCCAGTCTTCGAATTGTCATTGGGGGTACATATGATCGCCTGTCCAGATGTCGTGCAGAAGTTCTTTGAGAAAGAAAGGGGAGATCTTGCCATGTTCCTGGTGAGAATGCTGCTGTTAGGAATTTGTTTCAGAGTTTGTTTGGTTTTTTTGGGGTGGGTTTTTTTGGGTTTTTTTAAAATTATTGTTATTTTACAACCCCCCTCTTCATTCATTAACGTCAGCACTTGTTTATTTGTACAGGAACTTTGTCCTCTACCAACACTGTGGCTTGAAACTGCCTTGCCGTCTCTTTGAAGCATTGTAGTTATCCCTTCCCAAACCTTAGCTCGGGATTGCTGTTCCTTGGCCTATTGCTAGTCACTTCCTCTCTCCCTGTTTCTTCTTCTTTGCTTAGAAACCAATGGCACAAGGATTGCTCCTGCTGTGCAGTCCACAATGGTCCTATGGAAAGCTCCAGAGAGCTTTGGCTTTTTCAAGAAGCCTTCATTGTCCCTACCTGAGAGCCCAGTCAATAGAGGTGGCCAGCATGCACAGACGTTTGGGCAGCCACTTGTGCAGACAGATGCAGGAAGTGGGACCAGAAATGGTGCTCTGTAGTAGTGGTGTCCCAGGGCATGGACACCAGCACTTGCTGGAGTGGCTACCCTGACATGTCAAAGGCCTCAACACAGAACAAGTTCCTGAGGGAGGATGCTGCTATCCAGGCCTGGGGCTTCTGGGGTTCCTAGGTCCCTTCACTGAGTCTGGGGCAGTGGGAGGTGGGGGCTGGTGGAGTGTCTGTGTTGCCAAGTGAAGGAGCTGCAGGAGGCAGTAGCTTGGGCATCATCAGAGATGGAGGAAACAAGAAGGTCTCACTGTTTCTGAGAAATCAGCATGATGGGGTGCCTCTCTCAAGCACCTGTGCAGCATGGGGAGCAAACAGGAGGAATTAGAGGTCTGTGTGCCTTTGCAGGGCTGCGACCTCTTTGGAGGCATGAGATAGCTCACATAACTGAAGTGCAATGGATAGATATGGTCTCTTTATGAAGGACAAGCCAAGAAGGCAAGGAGAGGGAGTTGCCCACTATTTGAGAGAACAGCAGGAGTGCACAGACCTTTGCCTGGGGATGGATGGTGAGCCAGCTGGAAGCTTATCAGTTAGGATTAGACGTCAGACCAAGATGAGCTTCATTGTGGTGGGTGTCTACCACAGACCACCTAAATAGAAGGAAAAAGTAGATGAGGTGCCTTCTTCAGATAACTGGAAGAAGACTCACATTTCATAGGATGATGAGATGGTTGAGGTTGGAAGGGACCTCTGAAGGTCATCTGGTCCAACCCCCCTGCTCCAGTAGGGTCAGGCTGGTTGCCTTGTGCTCGAGCCACCCCCATATTGGCCATTCAGAGGAGAAATGGTTTGACAGGAACCTCATGAAGTTTAACAAGGGGAGGTGCAAAGTCCTGCAGCTGGGAAGGAACAGCTCCATGTACTAGGGACAGGCTGGAAGGTTGTCCAGCTGGAAAGCAGCTTTGCAGAAAAGGACTTGGGGTTGTTGGTGGGCACTACATAGATCATCAGTGACCATGTGCCCTCACAGAAAGCATCTAATGCAACATCCTAGCAGGAAAACATCACCAGCAGGTTGAAGGTGGTGATCCTGCCTCCACTTGGCACTGGTGAGACACATGAAGTGTCCAGTTCTGGGCTTCCCAGTACAAGGGAAACATGGGCATACTGGAGAGAGATTCCAGCAAAGGGCCAGAAGGAGAATGAAGGGGATACAGCATCTCTCCTATGAGGAAAGGCTGAGCGCTCAGTCTGTTCATCCTGGAGGAGAGAAGGCTCAGGGGGACCTTATGAATGTACATAAATACCCAAAGGGAGGGTGAAAAGTGGACAGAGCCAGATTCTGGGCAATGGGCACAACCTGAAAGACAGGAAATACCCTTTAAACAGAAGAAAAAAGCAACAAACTTTTTCACTGTGAACATGGTCAGATATTGGGACTAGTTTCTCAGGGAGGTCGACTCTCCAACTTTGGCAATACCCAAAACCTGACTAAATAGGGTCCTGAGCAACATGCTGTAAGTACTTCTGCTTACCCAGGGAACTTTAGACAATCTCCTAATGTGCCTTCCCACCTCAGCCATCTTGTGATTCTCTCATACATCTTCATGCACTTCTTAGTCCTTTACACTGGAAGAAAGGCTGACCAGATAGAAAGGTAGACAGATGAAATAGTGCTTTGATCAAGTTTGTGCCCTATCTATCTATCTAGTGCAGATTTTATGCACATTGCTTGGATGAATCAACAGCACGTTTGAAATAAATGGAGGAGATACCCCGGGGAAGCAATCTGTCTCCTATGTCTCAAGCAAGGGATGCCAGTAGCTTTGACTGAGTACTTAAATATCCAGACAACATAGACTGTGCTGGCAAATCAATAGCAGCTCTCCATTCGTGAAATAATTCCCCCCCCCCCTTTTTTTTAATGCGGCATTTTATGACTAGATCTTCCTTACGCATAGGTCAATGGACCTATTTACCAGGACTCTGGTCACAGGTAGCTGGGAGTCTCCAGCTGGGGAGGCAAAGGCTTTCAGCCTAAATCTGTGAGCTTTGGGAAGGAAAGTGCCATGTACATGGCAGGCTGGAGTACAGCTGCCAATCACTGCTGGGATCTGATGTCTTGCAGATCCATAGGCAGCACTGCAAAGACTAGATCAGCTTGAGGAGCAGCTCAAGGATTAGGGAGGATCAGGCAATGTGTGTGTATGTGAGAGAGAATCTTGATGCAAGAGACAGTCTGGCAATATATATTTAAAATAATCATACTAAAGAGTAAGACATAAAGACTCTTGGAGGCTTTCTTATCATGTGTTATCTCAGAGCAAATTTATGACAGGATGAGTGGATTGATTTATTCCAAAGCTACAACATATACAATAATATACAACAAGTAAAGTACTGAATAAAGGTAAAGTATTGAATAAACACTACACCTTTTCTATTATTTAAATGTCTCGAACAGTACCAAAATCAGTTATAATTCCTTAAAATGAATTCCTGCTATTAGTTATCTGACCTGGATATGAATCAGTAACCTAGAGCTGCAAAGCTATGCGTGTAATTATACCACTTTCCCCACTTTAACTTGCTCTCTTATGATAACTGTAACCAGCTGTGGTATGAAAAACTGCTTCTATACTGCATCTATAGTCTGTCTAAAAAATAATGACTCGTGCCATCACCAGAGAATTACTGTCTAAATATATTCTTTTTGATATTTCATCTATTGTCCTCAAAAAGAAAATAATTTCAACTCCTACACACATTTTTTCTTCATTTTTGGGTTCATTATCTATTCCTTAAGAAGAAAAGTACAGTACAATCTTGCAGAAATAAGTTGTCATGACAGAAATCAATAGCAGTTGAAATTATCTATGCAACAAAATGATAGAAACCAACATGATATGAAATGACATACAGTAAGAAAGCAGCTCCTCTTCCACTAAGAAGAAAAGCTTCGTTAATAAGCCCCTCGCATCATGGTGTCACTTGATATAACCATTTGAGGGTTAATGGTGGTTTGCTATCATGAGGGACTTTGCAAATGTTAAAGTTATCAGCGTCCCCATATATGCCTTAGCTCAGCAAAGCAGTTAAGCATGTGCTTAAGTCTCATTCTGTAATCTCTTTCTCTAACCATAAATCCTGCTTCGTTGACTTCTGCACTTTTTATAGCTTGCTGAGGGAAATGCATGCTACCTGTTTGGCAGCATAACAGTAGCATGACAGACTAGTGCATGCCTGCACCTTGTTTGGGGTTTTATTAGAGAATGCAACTGGAAATGGAAGGAAGAATGTAGTAACAGAGATAATCTCTTCATTCTTCACATTTCACTTATGTAAAACCTTTTAACTCGTAAATGGTGCCTTGCTAATTGCAGTGTCTATTGAGATATTGACATTAGTTTTTTCAGTTCTGTTCTTTATTTTTCATTTATTAACCCACCAGGATGCACAAAACTACACATGAGCCCTGATCTAAAGTCCTTGTGGTCTGAAAGGCGGGTGCAGCTAAAGGTGGTTGTCCTAGGGAATTTGGAGTTAGGGGATAATCAGAACGAACAAGAAAAAGCCGAGCTGGTATAGTGAGGACACTTGTTTCGGATTTCTTCCCTCTTCCTGTGCGTACTAACCAGCCCAGTGGTTTTTGTATGTTTGCACCTTCTGCACACTGATGCCAGCTGGTTTTTTGTATTTCAGTCACGTGCAAGGAGTTAAAGCAAGAACTTTTTTCTTATGGAAAGGCTACTCATTCTTGTGTCCTTTACACAACAGAATAATTTATGGCACTAGGAATGGGATGGTGTTGTAAATAAGAGATGCAGGTCCTGAAGGGGCCTACAGGAAAGCTGGGGAAGGACTGTTTGTAAGGGCATGTAGTGATAGGACAAGGGGCAATGGTTTTAAACTAGATCAGGGTAAATTTAGATTAGACATTAGGAAGAAGTTCTTCACTATGAGGGTGCTGAGACACTGGAACAGGTTGCCCAGAGAGGTGGTGGAGGCCTTATCCCTGGAGATGTTCAAGGCCAGGCTTGATGAAGCTCAGAGCAACCTGATCTACTTAAAGGTGTCCCTGCTTACTGCAGGGGGTTGGACTAGATGACCTTGAAAGGTCCCTTCCAGCCTAACACATTCTATGATTTTATGATCCTACATCATGTCTCCAAGCCTCTTACAAATTTTCACATTGTACAGGCCTAGGTGATTTAGAGATGCTGAGAACTCTACATGCTAGTGCTCTGGGTAACTCCATCTGGCTATGAAGTTAACTGTGTTTTGAGCAGGGCTAGATGGACTAGATGACTTTGTAACAAACTTTTAAATATAAAACAAAACAAATAGAGGGTGAATCAGATTCTCCAATAAGACACCACAGGTTAATTCGTTATATGCAACACAAAAATGCTAATTATTAAATCAATAGGTGTACACCAACATGCTAAATGAAATGTAATAAAGAGAGAAAAATAGAAATCTTCATGGAGGTATTAACGCTATCTTTTTTGGAGGAAAAACCTTGGGAATGGTGCTGAGAAAATCGTGTTAGACAAGACTGGCTGAGATATGGAATATCATTTTTGTAAAAACCCCTGACATCTGAGAATTTGCTATTGTTTCAATTCAGGGTGAAATCAAATGGTTCTGATACGCCACACAAACAACAGTTTTGAAAAAGCCTGAATTTCAGCAATATTTAACCTCATAATTCTATCATTGTGTTTCAGATTTCATTTTGTTTTCAACCAGAGAATATATGGATAGTGTGTATCATTATTAGATTATCTGTGAAAGCAGCAACAGTCTGCAGTATGCCAGATTAGTCCCCAGTACAAATACCTGAAATGGAGGGTAGTGAGGTCTTTAGGGGCCTGAACCTTCCCATAGCAATGTTAATCCTAACTGACATTATGACAAATATCTAGATGTCAGTTAAAAACATATTTTCTATGATTTTTACTGAAAAAAAAATTAAAAATCTATAAAATAGGAGTTGGTGGGGAAAAAAAAATAATCTTCTTTTATGAGTGAAAAAATCCCTTATGGTCAAAAGGAGTGTCCTGACCGTAACTAGTCATGGAGAAAGTGTAGGTAGAGGGGACTACTGCTGGGACTCATGCCACCAAGCTGTCTCCTGAAATCAGGTACCCACAGAATCACAGAATTGTAGGAGTGGGAAGTGACCTCAAGAGATCATCGAGTCCAACCCCCAGGACTCCCAGGGCAGGAGTGATTCTCATGAGAGGATGTGCAGTGCTCCATTTTCCTTTGCCTTGCAGGCCAGGGATTGGAGCACTTGCCCAAAACACAGGAGAGATGGGTTGCACACCTGCTTCAGAGGAATGCCTTCAATATCAGAACATAATGTACAGGACAGCAGCTGACACCAGAGGTGCTACTGCCATCAAAGACATTGGGTGCAGACTAGACTGGGACTGTCTTCTGGGGCTTTGCTTAGGATGCAGGTTGACAGTCACTGAATGAGAGATTGTGAAGAAAGCAACTGTAGCTAAGATGCAAAAGGAGAAGCAAGGAATTACTCAAGAAACAAAAAGGGCCATTAAAAATTTTGAAAAATGGCTTGAAAAAAATTAATGAAACACGACAGTAAAGCAGCCAGAGATGCAACTGTGGCAAAGCTCTAGCTTGTAATAATTAACAACTGCTGAGTATTCAAAACTAATCTAAAAGTAGAATGAGAGAAGAAAGAATACAACCAGAGTTAATTCTGCCTAAATGGATGTAAGTGTTAAAGAAAATGAAAGGAAGATCTCTAAGGAGTGTATGAGAAGTTTTCTGTTGAGAGAGCTGCAACAAGAACATCTGGAAGAGCTCAGTCTCTCCATAAGAGAAATGTAACAGGGAGAAGGTGCTGTCTCTACTGAAAACCTATTTGTGTGCTCTGCAGCAAGTTCTCCAAAGGGACAAAGCTCCTAAGCTTGAGCAGCTGATCCAGACAATGTTAAAGAGAGAGAAAACAGTAATCTTGCTTAGGAGAGGTATGTATGTCTGAGCAATGGCTGAGCCAAACAATCTGACAGAGATCTGCTCCGCTCAATTTGTGAGTTTTAGTTTGGTGACATCACACAGTGTGAACTGGTGAAGAACGTAACAGCCAGCTTCAAGTAGCTCCTGCTGTACCTTCCTGGAGATATATTTCCCTCATCTTCCTTTACCAACTAAGCATAAAGCCATCAGAAATTAGCAATAGACATCAGAATCCAAACTACTTATGAAAAATCTATTGGTTTGTGGAGTGAATCTCTGTGACATCCTTGCAAGCAGTCTTCCTTGTGTTACTGGACAGTGTAAACTCCATTTGTCCCAAACTTTTTATGTTTAAGAATCAGAAATTTCAAGGCAATGCAGCAGCTTCCACTTTTGGACCTCTCTGGGCAAAATGGGCAATTCAGTGCCCCACAGTGTCTCTGCCTTCCATTGACACTGTGATACCTGTTTTGACCTCAGGATTCAACACCATGTGTTTGGGCAGAAATAATTGCACTGTTGTTCTCATGAAGAGTGCTAAGAGCTCTCAGGACCATGAACTTGACCAACTTGAGTTTCCTTTAGTTTACTTGTCCTATATCCATGGTCAGATGTGTACCTTGCTGTTGCTTTCTAATCATGACTACACTTTTAAGTTCTCTACTAACTTCAGCTATTCCCAAAAGAGACCCTTAGCTTTTCTCAGTGCTATCCTGGTGCTTAACAGTCCATAATGCCATTCAGAGTATGATTCCATGATTTTATTTCTTTAATGACACGTTATTTTTAAAAATCTGTCAGGTTTGGGACAGGTGGGACTAGCAGTTGCATGTTTAAACCTGAATTTCCCTGAAAATTCCTTGTACTCATGACCACTAAGTTTTGGCAGTTCTTAGAAACCTTGATAATAAGGGCTGTGACTGTGTTGCTGGTCTTAAGTAACTAATGTAATGTAATTAATTAAGATTAATTAATCAGCTTTCAACTAATACAAAAACATTCAGGGGGGTTCTGTGTAAAAATTCAAGTTGTCAAGCACATAATCTAACATGGACATTCCTCTTTTGTCAGATGCCATGAAGATTGTGGCTGAACAATCAAATGCATCCTCATTTATATTTAATTTGCAAATGATGCACACATAGCTGGAAAAATAAGCCCTGTTCCTATGGGCGGAGGTGGGAAAGTTGACAGGTCCCATTTGGCAGTGGCAAAAAGTGGTTTATGGTAATTTGGGCTAACCTTGGCCTCCCATAAATAAAAAATATGAAACTTTTTAACTCCCACACGCTAAGTCTGATGCTTCTCCTGCTCTTCTTGAGTATATTAACACTCTTGCTTGTTAGCAAGTGGGATGCGTAAACCCTGGTCTTGGGCACGATGGTGCAGATCTGTGCCCAGGCCTTCCCAAAATCTTCTGGGGACCACTTAGTTTGAGCTCACCCTCAGAAGTCTTTACTCCAGTGCAGGGATTTGTTTAAGACTTGCAGTTTCTCTTTACTACAGTTTGTATCCTGTGTCTCTTGCCTGTCTTTGCCCACTGTTGCTGTCAGGGTGCTGGTCATGCACCTGCACCACATAGGTGTTCCATCCACAGTCCAGTCCTTGTGTCCCTCTGTCTTCTGTCAGAGATGTGACAGCCTGAGACACGCTCTGCTGTACTCATACTATGCTGTGCCCTGACCAGCTGCAGCAGGCAATTTCCCTTCCACAGAGCCTGCATTTTTGCTTAAGTTTAGCGCAGAAGCGATGTTTCCCCCCAAAGCTTCTCAGAGCAGCAAAGCTGTGCTCTCTCGTTATTGATATATGTATTTGTTTTTACATCCATACCTCCAATGGGTAAATCTCAGAGGCTTATCTGCTATGAAAAAGGTTGTAAGAGTGCTTCACACAGTGTGAGAAAAGAGTGTTTCCCAAGGGGGTATTATTGAACGTGCTCAGGCGAGTGCTCTGTTTTCCGAAGGACACCTGCCAGAACCTTGCTGACACATCAAGCGTTGAAAAATGTTTGGCATCAGCCATCTCACACTGAATTTCTCCCCTTGTTGACAGTAGGAAACAGCCATGTTATGCATATTTCTTTAATTCTCTTGGCTCCTTGCACAGTGAAGTGTCTCGTATGTTTTCTTCTATAACCACTGATTCCCCAAGAGAACAGAATATCCAGCTCTTCTTTTGGTCTGGGTTTTAAGGGAAAGGGAACTTCAGACCAGGAAGACAGGAGAAGGGCCTTTTCCACCTCATCCTCTGATGGGAACTTTCTTGTCCGCTGGAAAATACTTCCCATGAAATGTTAGCTGTCTTGGTCCCTTGTCCCTCTAATCATGTCATGTCAGTGCCTTCGTGGTCAGACTAAGGACATGATGGGATTTTTTACAGTTTAGGATTAGGTACATTTACTTAAGTGTTACTGCAACTTCTAAGTCTTCTGTATGCACTGTTTATTTCACATTTTACCTTAATGAGAAGTCTTTCATCAGTGTAAGTTCCTATTTACCCTCTGATGACCATAGGGCAAAAACTTCTCAAAGCACCACTGTTTTGCATGCAAATGCCCATCTCTACCTTCAGAGTCTCATATTTCTCTTTGCTTTGTATAGGACACAAATACACTGGTAAGGGAAAAGCTTTTTCTTCTTTGGTAAGGAATTAGTAGACAGAACTCCGTATTTCTCTATGCAAATTTTTCTCCTGTGCACAGTTTTTGCTTTCTGACTATTTATGCCTCAACAAGATCCTCTGCCCAATTGCTTCCTGTAGTAGTCAGACTACCTTCTGCCAATCAAAACATTATGCACAGCTATCAGGCATTATTATCAACACCTATCCTGCAGTGGTTCTTTTGTTTGTGATGAGTAATTTAACATTCAACACTCTGAAACCTAAAGCTAATATTGTGAAGTACTCCAAGGAGACAAATTGCATATATCTTAAACTTTTGTTAATCATCTGGCAGTTTGGGGATACTGTTACACTGTGGGTTTTCAGAAAACAAAGCAACAAAAAGTTCTGTTCCTGACCAAGCCAAGGATCCCCTGCTTTCTGTCCGCTGGAGCTGAGCATCAGCAGCTGGTCACACCCTCCTGGCATTCAGAATGCAAGACAGGTATTGGTGGTCCCTCATCAGCAGGCTTTGGCCCTCTTTGGAGCTCATCAGTTTGAAAAGGAAACCTGCATTCCTTCAACTTGCAGCTGGTGTCCATTCTTTAATCTGTTTCACATCTGCTTCCTAACATTTGACCAGTACCACAAGTGCTTGTGAGCTTATAAAATATTACCGCTCTGCTGGAGGAGATTCTCTCTCTCATCACAGGGACCTACTGTCCTTGGCAGTGATTTTTTGGCTTTCACCCTCTTTCTCTCTCAGTCGTGTAACTAAATTGCTGGCCTACACTGAGCAGTCAAATATTGACCGTCTCTGCTGGCTAAAGGCTACAGAAGCATTACAGTACCCGTTCTTCTGAGTAACCCCAGCAATCAGTTGAGAACAAGTTATTTAGTTTTCAAATAAGGTTCTTTCCTTGGTGAATCCCTCCTAGTTGCCTTAAATTCTCCTTAATGCTGAGTTTAGAAATGTATGGGGGGCCAGTACAGCTCTGACTGGCATCTGCTACCAACTAAACTCTCTGGTGAAAAAATGCCTTGAGATGGTTGCAACTTTTTTTTCGGGGATCTCAGGCCTGATATTAGAGCAAAGTTACTACCTGAGCCATAAGGCTCAGAGGTAGATGTAGAGTTTTCTGAATACAGTTTTCTGAAGGTATAAACAGTCTCTCCCTACGGATTCCCTGGTGTAAGCTGAGAGGAGTGGGAACAGTCCATGTAGCCAGACTGTTGTCTCCGTTCCTGGCCTCTACTGTTGTCAATCTTTGTGTGTCTGATTATCTGTGGTTCCCCCTTCTCATAACAGATACAATTCTTCCCTTCAGCATCTCTCACATCTCCCCTTGGCCAACAGCAATATCCATCCGTTGCATCATTCCTCGCTCTGGTTTATCAATAGTTTGTTATTCCCAGTACAGATTTCAGCTGCCACCTTCTACTTCTGGCATTTTTTCTTTGCTGACTCAACTTAGATGCTTGCAGGACTGCAGAGACACTCCAGCCAGGACAGCCCAGCTCCTGGGGTAGAAACCAGTGGGACAGCAGTAGGAGGGTATTGGCCTCTGAGTAGGTTCATGTCACGTAGAGTCAGGGTGTATCCAGGAGAAACTGGGAAGCGTAAAGTCCTCCTAGGTAAAGTAGAAAAGCTTTATCCATAAAGAGCTCTGTGGTACCTAGGAATGGCATTAATGAGGGAAATCCAAACTGATGTGTTAAGTGACAGCGCAGGATGGAGCAGGTCTAGGAAGTCCCATGGCATGCTGTGGGCTCTTGGAAGACTGAGGAAGCTGAATCATCAGGAGCAAAACAAGGAAGTTAACACCTCAGGAACAGGAGATGCTTCCTTTGGTTTGCCAAATATAAGGCAAGCAAAAAAATTAATAGTTGATAGTGTCCTATAAAGTGTGGTCTTAGTGGACTAGGAATGCAATCACCCCTTCCAATGTAATAGTGTGTTGTGAGGGACATTGTACAAATATGGAAGTAATGAATAGGAGTAGAGGGGTGATAGCACTTGCATATGTTTTTCTGCCAAGACAGCAGCTACAATATAGGGTTCAGTTTTGGTACTTTTTCCAAAACCACTGAAAATATGGAGAAAGTGCTGAAAAAAATACAGTAAGTGAATTAAGAACTGGATATTAAAAAAAAAGTTGTCTTATCAAAAAGAAAACTGAGAAGGGATTTGATTAGAGTATATAATTCCCTTTCCTGGGAGAAAATGTTGAGTGCTGAAGTGATCTTTAATTTACTAGAAAACAAAACTGTGGTTGGAATCTGAAGCTAAGTCATTCCAGGACAGAAGTCAGATATAATTTTTTTTAACACTGAGGGGGATTAACCATTCAAACTAGCTACCATGCAATAGATTTTCTGTCTCCAGCTATTGTCAGATCAAGACCAGATATTCTACTAGAAGTTATGCGTTAGTCAAACACAAATTATCCTTTCATCAAACAGAAGTTATTGAGCCCCATACAGAATTAATTGAGTGATGAAGTAATAGCTCTAACGTACTGCAGATCAAATTTTATGATCTAATAGCCCATTTTGGCAGTGGAAACTAAATGCATACGCGTAGATTTAAATGTCTAAATCTAACAACCCAGGTTTGTCATTTTCAGACAGTTCCTGTGAGAGAATATTTCGTAGGAACATGGAGTTTGCTGTACTTGATAACAGGGTTCTCCATCCCCTCTAAATTCCTAGTTCTCCATCAGGTCATATATATGGGCACTGTCCTCTCTATCCTCCCAATTAGATGCACAAGCACCCTTCAGATTCCAAACGCCATCAGTTCTCTAAACAACGTATGTGCTGCAGCATCCCATAAACTTTGGCCACCACCCCTTAGAATATCCCTGGTCCCTTTAAGGAAGTTTTCATCCCATTGAATAAAATGGGAAGGAAACTGAGGCACTCAGAGGTTCTGATTTTGAACAAACTCCACTCTCAGGACTCTTTGCTCACAAGACCCAGTGCTGAACATGAGTGAGACACCTTGCTTCCATTTGTCAGTGTGAATTCATCTGTATGTACTCATTTCGTATTTCAGCTGCTTATTTAGACTGCCCCATCATGTAGCTCAGCTGAAAACAGTGGTGACACCAATGATCCTTTTAAAATTCTTAGCAGTTAGCTACATAAACTACATAAATACATTTAGGTGTCCAGCGTGTGGAGACCTCTCATAGGGTAATTCCTAGGTATGTTATGATGGCATAAGATGATGAATGAGGAGATTTTGCTTGGGAACATCTGTATATGCGTTTACAAGACCAGGAAATGTATTGCAGAACTGCAGAGGTCCCCCTGTCTTCAGTAAAAAGTGGGAGGAATACTCAAGCTATGTCCAAGTCAAGAGGACATAACCTGTGGTTCAAGACTTCTTTCTCTATCCAGGCCTGCACATGAGAAAGTCCTGGAGATTACCTCACCCCTAGTGACCCCAACTGGAGCCTGGCAACAGCTCAGTTATTATGACTACACCTGAAGGCAGAAAAGGTACAACCTCTGTACATACAGCACGCGTACCAACACTGTGGTATTGGTAGCATGTGTGGGTTATTATTAAATAGTATATATTATTAATAGTGTATATTAAGTATATGCAGGATAATGGCAGGACAAGGGGGAATGGATTGAAGCTAAAGGAGGAAAAGTTTAGATTAGATATTACAAGGAAGTGCTCTACACAGGGAGTGGGGAGGTGCTGGAACAGGCTGCCCTGAGAGGTGGTAGATGCCTCATCTCTGGAGGTGTTCAAGGCCAGGTTGGATGGGGCCCTGGGCAACCTTGTATAGATCCAGGCCTGGAGGCTGGTGGCCCTTCCTGTGGTGTGGGGTTGGAACTCCATGATCCTTGGGGTCCCTTCCAACCCAGACCATTCTATGATTCTATGATATTACTAAAACTACCACATGAACCTAATGCAACACATTCACTGCACACTGGAGAGGTTCACTCGACAATGGTGGTGTGAACATCAAACACTTTTAGGTTGTGGAGCAGTAAAGGTATTCCTCAGGATAAGTTCATGGCAAAGCTGGAAGGTTAAGCTACAGACTGATTGGCAGGTAAATCAACTTTTTCCCTGAGAATACTAACAGAGATTATCTACTTTGTAATTAGAGAAGTGATTGAAACACATGGAGGTAAATCTGAGTCATATGCTTGACTTCAGTATCTTCAGGTGACGCCCAAAGTACCCAGTGCCTATTGTCAGGAGATGAGCGACTGATGCAATTTATAGTACCTCAAATTTCTCATACTTGACGCTCAGGACTTTCTCCAAAGACAAGGTATTAATAGAAATGAAACCATTTAGAAATTCCTTGATATTTCTGTGCTTCACATCTCAGTTTCGGAGGAAAATGGCTGTGGCACAGTGACAAAGCAATAACTTTGTACAATATGGATCTTTCCATTGGCGTGTCTCGTCTGTCTTACTTCTACAGTTACTCACAGCCTTGCTGCTTCTTAGCATCTTAGTCATCCAGAAGCCTGTGATTTTCAGATTTGTGCCCAAGGTCCCAGCAACACTGTCTGGAACCAGGACTCCTCTCAGCGCTCCTCCACTGACACCAACCCTGTGCCAGGGTTGGCTGTTTTCTTGGCTCTATCTCACTTGTTAACTACTAAGTGTGAGGCACAGGGTTTGAAACACTCTCTGAGCTCCCACTGAAGGGACATCACTAATCTGAGACCACTGAACAGCTCCTCTGTTTCAGGATAGCTAGGTTTGCTTTTGCCCCTCTCAATCCCAGCTTGCCCAAGAAACGGTGAATGTCCATAATTCTGAGAAATCAGGTCTGGAGGCATATGAACCTTTTTTACTGGGGTCCTACAGTGATTGATCTAATAACTTGGGGGGAAATGTTTAAAAATGGATAGAGTGGCAGGTATCCTGATGCTGTAGTCCTTCCTAGCAGTCCATTCCTCTGCAGGGAAATATTTAAATCAAAAGGTTTGATGTATTAAATGGAAGTCAGCTGGAGGGAAAAACATGACCAGAAAATCAATAAAACCATTTCAAATTGAGTACATTTTGTTTTGAGAACAAATTCCATGTGCAACAAAAAGTAAAATTCAATAGAAAGCTAACATGATAAAATAATATAACCAGAAAATGAATACTTTCTCTTTATATCAAATCAATAAATGTATCACTGAAGTGCAAAGTTCTCTTAAATAAATACTTTCCAAAATAATTCGGTGCAGTTAAATTATCTGTGGAATATTTTCCTGTTCCAAGGCCCTTACCACGGGTTGTTCCAAATCCCAGTTCCAAAGAGGGACAGTGGGTGATATTCTTGATCTCTGATGATCAGAGAGCCTGAAGCATCTGAAAAGCAGCTACCGGAATGAAGGGCTGCTTAATACCTTTAGAAAAAGGAGAAGACTGACTTTGTAAAATGAAAGATACCTTATTGAAATTCTGTACAGAACAGGAAAACAGACTCTTAGCAGAATTTCCTACTTGGATGTCGAGCAGAGAATAGCTTTGTATTATTGGCCAACAGTGCTATTCCACACAAAGATCTTCAGCGTGTAATTAATGAGTGGGAGCTGGTATGGTTTATCCCCATCACAGAATGATGAGAGGCTCTAGCCAAGGCTGTGGCCTGCTACGGGCTCCCCTGTGCATACATGTAACAGGGAAAAAACCTCTTTCTGGAGGGTTTGCAACTTCTGTAGATCAGATGTCAGCACGGATTGCCAGGGTGCAGGGCCTGATCATATATCCCATGATCAAGCTCTGAAAGATGCCTCGGGGGGGGAATTAGCCATCCACAAAAAGCAGACAGACAGGTGGTCCTTCCTGTACAGGATCTCATGACAAGTTCTGCACACAGACCTCAACCTAATCCATGAGGATTTTGCACTGGTGACATCTTTGGCATTCTCAGAACTCCAAAAGCTCGTGTCTGCTCTGCAAATGCCAGCACAGGCTGAAGCTGGGAGAAAGCAAGGCTTATTTTATCATTTTATAGATTGGAAACTGGAGCACATAAAAATCAAGGGTGCAATTCCCGAGCGTAAATATAAGCATCTACTGCCATTGTAAACTTCTGAAGGTATCCAAAACACCTGCATGGGGCTGGCAGATGCAGGCAGGACCTACAGAAGATACATGAGTTGCCAGAGCGGAGCTGGCAGCTGGGCAGTACACTGTGAGGCATCTAAAATGGCTTTATGTTTAGAAAACTTAATTGCCCTCTGATTAATTGTTCGTGGACTCAGTATCTACTGATATTCAAGGGCAAGAATTTGAAAGCAAGTGTTTTGAGAGGTGGTTTATTTGCTTTCATGTCTACTTTTCAAAAATATGTCTAATTCAACTAGCTGTTACCATGTAATTGCATGGACACCTTCTTTCTGTCCAACACAGGAACATTTCTGAGAAGAACCAGAGGTCTTTGTTAGGGTTACAAAGATGATTAAGGGCCTGGAGCATCTCCCCTACGGGGAAAGGCTGAGTGAGCTGGGGCTGTTCAGCCTTGAGAAAAGAAGACTGAGAGAGGATCTGATCAATGTTTATAAATATCTGGTGTGGGACACAGGGGGAAATGGGCAGCCCCTTTTCAGTGGCCTGTGGGGACAGGACAAGGGGCGATGGCTTCAAATTGGAGCACAGGAAGTTCTGTACCAATATGCAAAAGAACTTTTTCCCAGTGAGGATGACAGAGCCCTGGCACAGGCTGCCCAGGAAGGTCGTGGAGTCTCCTCTGGAGATATCAAGACCCGTCTGAACACATACCTGTGTGACCTGTCCTAGGGAAACTGCTTTGGCAGGGGGGTTGGATCTGATGATCTCTTGAGGTCACTTCCAACCTCTATGATTCTATAAATCTGTGAACCATAGGTTGGTAGATTGGCATCCTAATATAATAAAGGGGATTAGTTTTTAGATAGCAATTACCTAAGCTCTACCCATTTGTAAATGTGTAAAATGTGCGTATTGCAAAAGCAACAAATAACATGCTGATTTCAGTTCAGAATTTCAAATCTAGAAAAAAAATTACAAATTTGGTCCTTTTAAAGCCAACTAATTTCCTTCCCATAATGTCCTCTATGTGAGAATTTCCTTAGCTTGAGAAATCCCATGAGGATCAGTTCAGCTTAAATATTTTCTCTCCAGCCCATTCTAACTGCTGTCTGTTAAATGACTTTGTGGCTTCCTGACACTTTAGGCAGCTTAATTGAAAATTTGATTAAGTGAAATAATCGCCTGTTGTACAGCAAGAATGAGAATTTTTGTGGGAGAGCTGTGTTTTTGTCATTCATCTCTGTCAGACCAATGTGTTTTGATGTACATTTGAATTGATGTAATTGCTGACAAATCAGTCCCTGCCCATCCTTTGCTATTATTATACTTCCCACTGACATTTCAGAGAAAATAATAAAGATCTTAAAGTTTCTTAAGGACAAGATCCACAGTCCCAGTATCAGCTCTGGGTGATCTCTAACTACATATCACTAGCAAGGATTTAGCCAATTGAGTTGTTGTAGCTTAACTAAAAAAGCTTCGGCAGAGTTGGAGGGTATATCAGCTTTCAAACAAGATAGGAGATATCTCTCAGAGATGTGGAGAGCAGCTCTCCTCATTGAGTCCTATCCTATCACATGGCACAACATAACCAAAAGTTTTGACCTGAGAGAAACCCTTGAATGAGTCAGGCACCAGAGCCGGACACAAAACGAGGATGGTGGCTTTGGGTTAACTGCTCAGTTAGTGCTGTGTGGGGTCAGAAGCTCTTTAGTGCCATAGACCTCTGTATTTCCAATGGAAGGCTGCACTGTCATTGGGTGGCTTTGGACAGCTTTCCTTGTCATACAGTTTGGGCTGCTGTCAAGTTCATGGGCCTGAACTCAGGTCTTACCCAAGGCAAGACCAAACAGTGAGGCAAGGAACGGTAGCCAGGAAGGAAATGGGAAGGAGGAAGAAATAGGAAGGAAATAGCCTGTTGCATCAATACAGGGAAATGGGTAAGAGGAGACCACTGTATCACAAAACAATGTTAGTGTACAAACCCATCACATTCTGTTTTCTTTCCCATGTTTCAGGGGTTTGTCCTGTTAATGAACATCCTTCTGTCTGCAGTATAATGTCAGTGTGATTTTCTTGGGTGTGAAATCATCATGTCATCTGCTACACTTGAGCATCTAATAGGAAAATAGTTTGCTATTTGAAGCCTGTCAGTTTTAAAGAACAGCTGGCTGATAAAGTGTTTTATCAAACATTAGTGGTACGAATAAGCTAGTTGGCCTTACTGGTGTTATTGATTGGCTTTTCATCTTGACTAACGTTTGAAATTCAGGTTGGATGGTATGTCAAACTTACAAGTATGGACAACACTTTATCAGGAGAATTGGGAATGGGGCAAAATATGATAGGTGCCGTTTCAGCTGGGGTCATTACTTGATCACCAGTGTCTGCACTAGTCCCAAGCAAGAGTGTATAAGCAAGATACATACTTGGGAGTGATCTGCGGTCTTAGAGGATTATGAATTTTCAAATCTCAGTCCTGGAAAACATTGTATTAGAAACACTGAGATGCACTGATATTGATAAATAAGGCATTCAGAATGCTTTGGAAGATCACAGGAAAAAAGAGGCTGGAGGGGACTTTGAGAGGTCATCTATTCCCTCCGTCCTCCCAAGGCAAGTTTAACTATATGGATGACATTCCATTCAGACACTTGTCTAACCTGTTCTTTAAACCCCCCCATAGATAGATATCCTACAGCCTCCCTAGGCAATCTATTCCAAGACTTAACTAGAAAGTTCTTCCTAATGACTATCCTAAATCCCCTTTGCAGAAATTTAAGCTCATCAATTCTTGTCCTATCTACCAGGGACACGGAGAACAGATTATTCCCTGCCTTTTATGAATGCACTTAAAAATTACAAAAATTTCTGACTTCATTTTCCCTGGCATAGGCCTTGTAATTTCGGGAGGTAAAAGGAGACTTGGCAAGAAAAGATGTTGTCAGGAAGCAGTACAGAGCAAGTGTAGAGGCATAGGATTTCATATCTTTAAACTGCTATATGCAGGTGTAAAAGCGATATATAAGGGATGTACATTTTATGGACTAAGATGCTAGAAATCAATGAATAAGAGTGCAATTAAACCTCCTGATTTTTGGCAGGGATCGTGTCAGGGCCACAAAGCTAAAACTTATTAGTGGGTCTTGTTCATCTGCCTCCAAGGCTGGTTATGGTTTCAGTTCCATTTTGCAAAAGTGGCAGCTGGTTTCTGACTTTGTTTCAAGGCCTTGGAAGGAGGGCAAATATGAAATAGAGAGAAATTATTTTATGGTGTTGAGCAATGTATAGGATACATCTCCATTGGCAAAGTCATTTGAATCAGCAGAAGCAGACTGATAGGGTAAATCCGTTGGTGCCAAGGATCCCATATCTACACTCTGTGCATTCCAGAGAGTAAATCTAGAGAAGCTGCAGCACAGGCCCAGGGACTGAACACCTACAAGCGGTGGGAGCACTGTATGTGTCCTTCTGGAGCACATCTTCTGGGTTAGATTCACCCAACAGGAACACAGCTAACGCATGCCAAGGTGTGGTGTGAACCAAGTGAACCAAAGCCCAACAAATGACAACAAGCAGGAAATCCACTTGGAAGTGCAGTCTGGATTTGAACTAAAATGCTGACTTCTTGCCTGGTCGAGAAAATGCCAAGTTTTGCTCCGTACACCATTTCATCAGGCAATGCCAGGGGCCAATTTGAACCTGGTTACCCAAAATGCAGTAATTTCCCTAACCAACACAAGGTTCAACCTGTGGGGCAGTTCTTCCTTTAAACTCCTGGATTTTCAGAGCTGGACTGTTATATTTTTTTGCAGTCTGCACTTTCATTTAAGGATTTCCCATTCTCCTCTCCCCTCCCAGTTGCTGCTTGCTCCTTCAGTTTGGCTGACATACTTGTTTATGAACTGTGAACTTGATCCAGCCACCACAGGACAAGAGGAGAGCTGACCAGAATAGCTAGAGTGAGTGCAGGGACAGTCATTCTGCCATCATCACAAGTGAGGGAAAAGTTGTGGATCTTCAGTCTTGGGAAATGACGGACCCTGCCAGCAAACATCTGTCTGAGGATTAGGACTGGCAAACAGCCCTTGGTTCTTCCATAGTTGTTTTCTGCTGCCCTCAAAGTAAGGAGATTGCTTGATGAGGTGGTAGGGTGAGGAAGACCACCCAGCTTTTCCTGGGCAGACAAAAGAGAATGAACAGTGTGGGTGATGAGGGAAAAAATCTACAGGGGTGCACACATGATCTCTCCTGGGTTTAGGAGAGGGAGCAGGGGATGGCCTAAGTCATCACGGCCACCAGAAAAACTCTGTGTAAGCTTTGTGTAGCCAAAAATGAGTGAAAGGCAAGCCAGGCAGACTGAGATGAGCAACAACATGGTTATTCGTCACTGTGGTTTGGGAAGCATTTAACATGATTTAAAATGGAAGAAACGTCCAAATATAGAGACCTGTCTTGATCTCACTGGACACAAATCTCCTTTAAAGTCAGGATGCAATTCATTTTACCTGTCTTCAGTCATCTAAAAGTTAAATGTCTAAGCCAGCCACCCCAGGCTCCCTTTGTATTAAGTTGGGAGAAATCATCATTTCCAGAGGGTGATTGATCCCTCCTGAAGGTGGATGTCCAACACGGGTCGCATAATTTTCTTTCAGAAGGTGCTGGTTTCTCCCCACTGACTGAAAAGCAAAAAAAATGAAGCAGGGTGGCTAACTCAGACATCTAGATTTTAGGTGTGTAAAAGTAGGTGAGATGAACCCTGCCCCAGGGAATCTCACCGCTTGGATACCACCACAGAGCCATATGGTCAAGGTTGCATTTCACTTACATGGCCAAAGTGCTAAGTACCTAAAAAAGGCCTCATGGGTCAGTGACAAAACTCCATTACTCCAGGGGAGCAGGAGCCAGTCAATAATAAGAAACTGTGCTTGCTGACTGAGAAGGCCTAATAATTCTTTCCACTGTGAACTTCAGATTTGTGATATATATGCATTTTTTACAGGGACCTTCATCTTAAATCAGAGGAAGAGTTGTACTTGGTGTGCATCATCTCAGTGCCTACTCAAACATAGTAATGATTTAATTTGGTAAAAAAATTGAAACGGACATTATAATTTAATCATATAATAGAAATCATCACAACCAGGCAGGTACTTTGAAAAGCTTCTTTTTTATGTGTGTGTAAATTTCCTTGTTTATACAGTTGTGGTATTACAGCCTATAAACAGCCATTCTGCTCAGTTGTAAATATTTTATTACATGCCATTCATTTCTGTAACGCATAAATGCTTTTGTCATGCTTCCAGTCAGGTCCTGTCATGATGAGAACAAGAATGCAGTTCATTTTTCCTTCATCTTGAAACTGAGTAGGATTTTCTCACTTTTACTAACAAGCTACAAGCCTCCCAGATCCAGGCACTACATCAAATTTCCTCGGTGTTGCTACTGGTTTCACTAAGGTCTAGGTCAATAGACATCACCATTTGCCATGCCAAGAAATGTCTCATTTTGAATCTTGCTCTTCTGAAGAGACTCGCTCCACATCCCAGCAACATGCTGATGCAGCCTTGCCTTCTGTGACATCAGGTCTGTGGTATTAAAAAGAAAAAAGCAAAAAACCCCTAAAGAAACCAATTTGTGGCTCATATTTGAACAGCAGATATTTTATGTGCAGTTCCCGCACATACAACCATGCTCACACCCATGCAATATCACCTCCAATGTAACCAGCATTTGGTACCAGACTCCCAAGGGAAAGAAGTGCTTACTCAGAGGAGCTGAAAGAGTTACTAAGAGAATCACCCCTGAGAGCTGGATAGCTGGCACACAGTGCCAGGCTCGCCAGGACCTGTAGTAGGTATTCCTATTTGTACAGAGAAAATAAACTGGAGCAAACTGGGGTTAAAGTTTCAGCAACCAGCTCCAGGGCATTTCCCCCTCTTGCCTTCTGTTTAAAAGGTACATAAGCCAATCTTCACTCAGGAAGTAGTATTTTTGTTTACGTGTCTTTTGACAGTCTTTCTCTTTAAGCGGAGTTTGACTCCATCGTAACGAGTGGCATTTGTGTTCTTCTGAGCAAAGAGCTAGACAAGATATAATTAGAAATACTTTAGCTGACCTTTCATACACCATGATCCCCAACAAAATTGTTCTGAATCACATTAAAAAATGGTCTTACATCTTTTGTGGGTACAGACAAGATTACAGGATACTTTTATTTTAGAATAATTACACAGTGACCTTCAGCGTTATTTGCAAAGGTCATATTCTCTTCACATACCCTTGATTTCCTTTCAGTTTTCCCTTTTGTCCCACCAGACATAAATTTAGCAAAGGAAGAAGAAAGAGAGAGTATTTTTTCTGTGGTTGAAAACTGAAGAAGATAGTTCAAAGTCCCCATAGGCACTCAGAGGGCTGTGGGCTATGATAGGCTATTTTCTACCATTTAGCTCCTGTATTATCACTACTCCTTTTTCTTCATTATTCTCCACTTATCACATGCAGCATCACTACAGAGCCCAAATAGAGAGTTGTAATTACCCAGCTGCCACCTGATAGTACCCCTTCTATCATCTTTATCTCACAAGGCCTTGCTGTTTCATCATTGGATAAAACTTGCCCATGGCAATGCCTGTGATAGTACATCTCAGAGATACATTTAAAGTTTACTCATTTATCGCAGAAAAATGCTGAACCCATGCAATTATTAGATACACTTGCCAATTTATTTGTTCAGGAAGGCTACTTTAACTCCTTTTTCTATCAGCTATTTGTTCTGTTTTTCTTGAAAACACTGAGGTCACTGTTGGGCACCGAGATGAAATAGAAAATTCCTAAGCCATCCAGACAGAAGGCAGCCCAGAGACTAATTGATAAAAACAGACCTATGCTTTCCCTGGCTATGTAATGCGAAAGACCTGCATTTTGTGCATATTTTTTGGTTATATCACCTCAAAAGGCTAACTTGTGGGTCATGTGGCTTGAGCATCCCATGCTCTCAAAGTAGATTTCATGCACTGTGCCACAACTGTCAGGTCCAATCCAGAAGTACCACGTTTGGGAAATAAGTCATCTGCTGACAAGCGTAAAAACTGAGTGTAAAAGTGTGAGGACATAATATTAAATGTATCCACATGCAATTGCTCTATGAGCAGTTGGCATTCTGCTCTGGCCTGCATGTCTGACTCTGATATCTTAAATTGGCATTTTGCTTTAGGACCGACACAAGCTTCCTGCCCTTCAAAGGGAAATGGGAAATAGGAAATGGCAAAACAGAGAAAAAATGAGAGTTGAAAAATATTCTTTTTTCCCCTAAAACTTTCCAATCACATTCACAGTATAGCAACAGTAACAGCAATGCTTCCAGCTGGATCCCATCCCAGCGCACACATGGGGTGACACACAGAGCTCCTAGTTTGTGGGGGAGATTCTCACCCACGTTACCCGGGCCGTGGGGCCTGCGGCCTGAACGCGGGCTGTGCCGCTATTGTGCTCTGCAACCTTGAGCAAGTGACTCAGAGCAGCATTTGCCAACCTAGGTGCTTAAAATGAGTCACCGTGAACAAAATCAGCATGGGCACAGCAAAAACCCACTGGGCTCCCAGCGCCGAGGTGTCTTGGTAACTCCTCAAGAATTTACTCAGGACCAGTGAGCCTCAGCAGCTTGGGTCAAGTGTGATGCTGTCTCTGTGAGGGAGGGACTGTGTATCTCTCTGCTTGCATCCCCACTGATCCCAAGGCTGGAAAGGCAAGGCAGGGTTAGCCTGGCTGGATGATGACTCCATGGATATCCAGGTGCCATAGGCTGGGATCTTCCCGCTACAGAGGTGACTGCTCGTCTCTTGAATCTCAGATGGCCCGAAGAGTAGGAGAGCAACACTACATACTTGGCTAGCTTTGAGCTGGCTCTGCATCCCAACATCTATGGTTTATCAGCCACCTGGATAAATCACCCATGGGTAACTGGGAGGTGACTGTATAAGTACATAGGGAGAACAAGGAACCTATGGATGGGACTCAGAGAAGACCGAAAGTGAAGAGCATTGACAGAGCTAGTCAGTGGCAAATTTTGTGGAGGAAGGTATGGCAGAGCTTCTGCTCTGCAAGGTCACTTCTTCCTGGCCAGAGACACATGCCTGTCTGTGGGCTTCTGTTGTGCAACATCACTGCTGGGGGGCTGGGGTCTTCATCCAGGGCAGTCCTCTCTGGAAGGAGAAACTTCCCTCCTCCATCTTCTGTTGATGCTATCAACAGCCCTGTGTTCAGGATGACCTATGGGGGGGTTGAAAGCCCTGCCATCAGAGTCACCACAGATGATTTGGAAGAATCTGAAAGTAATCAACCCAACCACTGAACTTTTATCTGTATTAAAACATGTATGTCCTGACCTGTGTGCTTCTCGTTTCCTTATTTGTAAACGGCAAAATCAAAAAACTTCCTTGTTCTGGGGTAAATGCTTTGAGACCTGCTCTCATTACCAGAACCACTTAGGCTAACCACACCATCCTGGCACTGCAGAGTGAACGGGGTTCTTGAAGACATTCTGGAGGAGACGATTGCCTGAGATGCCCTCTGTGAGATAAACACCAGGATCCCACCGGGTCCTCTATTCGCCTTCCAAACATTACACATATACCACACCCTCCAGAGAAATTCAAGTAGCTTGAAATGTAGGATGTTCACCAATACGAGAGAAGCCTGAAAACGTTTCACGAAGCTCCCACCCACTTGAAAAAAAAGAGAGAATGCCAGATAATTAGTGGAAATTGGCATTGAATGTTGACTCCACAAAGTGTGTTAGAGTTTTTCTCTCTCCCCCTGCCCCAAACAGCTCCAAACAGTGTTTGTGTGCATCCTGACACAAAATGACACAGTATATCATGAATTTTAACTAATATTTTATTGAGTTTGCATGCATTTCATACATTTTTATTACTTCTTAGCACTCTGCATGTTAGTACAGAGATTATGATGGCAGTCACTAAAAACCAAACCAAACCCCAAATCTATTGCTCTTTTAAAAGCAGTACTTTTAATTAAGCAGCCAGTGTGTAGTTGAAATTGTGTGCCATGCAGTGAATAGCTGGCTTGCGTGACTGTGTAAATCCTGACAGAGAAACTGAGCAGCTCACCAGCCCTGAAAGCCCTTTATTGCAGGTACAGCAGTCATTTCACCATACACCGTAGTTAACATTCAGGAAATAAAATTATTAATATTATTTAAATATTTGGCTCCATTTAAGAAATTTTAACTTTGAAACAGAGCCGAACCAGATGCTGGCTTTCTTCAGTGAGCCAAAACCAGCATATGGCCTTCCAGATCTGGCTGCTCCTCCAGCTAGCACCACATATTTTTCCTTTCGAGGAAGGCAAGCCCAAGAGGTAGTGTGTTCCTCCTCCTTCTCTCCCAAGGCAAAACTCTTCAAGATCTCAGCAGCAGGACATTTGCCTTTTCCTGCTTGCTAATTACTGCAAAAGACTCCAAGAAGTTTGTAGGTCAGGCCTCTGTATTGCATGTTTATCAGGGTGAGCTAATTGTGAGAAGTAGATTGATTCTTCCCCTCACTTCTGTGCATGGAGAGCAGGACTGTGATTTTCCCGATGGAAAGAGGTCTGGCTCAGTCTGTCATTGCCAAGCAAAGTCTTGGCTATGTGGGATCAGAAAAGCACTCTGTGGAAATGGAGGAGCTGGTTTGTGCACCCTCTCCAGATTCACGGAGGAGCAGGGAAGGGAGCATCCCCAGATGTGCTCTGTGGCTGGGCTTGCCACAGCTGCAGAGCCCTGTGATCTGCTTCAAGGACAATTTCTCATTCCCATTCCTATTCAGAGAGCAGAGCTTCTGCCATCTGCCCTTTCGCAGCTCAGAGGGACCTTCCCAAAGACAGATGTGGGCACAAGGCTGTAGAAACTGTGAAGATTCTCAACTGTACACCACGAATCACCATAAATTGAGAGCAAGTCACAAATACCTAGCCAACCTCACACGTGTGAGGCTTGCCTTTCTAGGGTCCCAGCCCCAGGCCCAGTGCCCAGGTCACTGACACCACTGCATCCTCAAGCTCACAACTTTGTTCTTGATTCTGGTGGAAATAAATCTGGTGAAATAAATCTTGTACTTACCTAGATAATCAGAGCATGGAAATCTAAATTTATTGGTTCCTAGACATCAAAGTTGTGTCAGGAGGACAGACCCAGGCTCTTCTCATTGTCTTCCCTGATAATGTCCAAGGACAGGACAAGGGGAAATAGGTGCAAGCTGGAGCACAGGAGGTTCCATGCATACATAAGGAAAAACTTTTTCACTGTGAGGGTGGCAGAGCCCTGGCACAGGCTGCCAGAGAGGTTGTGCAGTCTCCATCTCTGGAGACATTCAAAACCCACCTGGACGTGTTCCTGTGATACCTAATTGAGGTGATCCTGCTTGGGCAAGGGGGTTGGACTGGATGATCTCCAGAGGTCCCTTCCAATCCTTGGCATTCTGTGATTCTGTGATGATTCTTGTTTGTCTTGCTTTTATCTAAAGCACCACTAAACAGAAGGGATTGAGCCCATGCTTGAGCAAAGCCCCGTTCAGCAAAGCACTTCCATACATGCTGAAATTTAAGCCTGAGCCTCACACACTGTTCACTTCTGGGCCTGATAAAGGGGACATCCATTTGGATGCACCAGGGTGCAGGGTCTTAAAATGATGGAATTGCATAAGATACATTCAACCTGGGTCAAGTCCAGAGGGGAAACAGATCAATAAATGAAGTTTATTATAGATTTTCTTGAACTTTTTGTTTGCCATTGTTTCTAAACAGGAGAGGAAATCCAGGCTGCCTTAAAGTTTTTCCAGAAAGAATAAATCAGTCTGCCCATTTGTGTAATATTCCTTGCATTTCTGAGCCCAACACAGAATGTGCTTTTTATATATGGCTATGTAGATATAAAAGTTCCCTGAAATACTTTTGCTTGTTTTGTAGACAATGTCAAGTACTTTTCAATCCTTTTTTTAAATGACAGTTTAATACTTTTTATTATAAAGTTTGGGAATGAGAAATGCAGGTTTAGTGTCACATACCGATCTAGGTCTTCGTAAACATGTCTATGCTATGAATCCACAATTTGATTCTGTCAAAGCACCACATTTTCCAGGTAGAAATGTAGGCAACCAAGGCCCAGGTGAAGAGGTAATTCTACACTATTAATTACCTTACACTGCAGAGGCAGCTCAGCCCAGATGATAGGTAGTTAAAGGTTTTGGTCCAAAATACATTTAAAAAATGGACAATAATGGCATGTTCTTTCACAGGAGTGAAAAGTTATTGCTGTTATTACCATAAAGTACAGGGAGCACAGTGCTGAGGAAAACCTAGGATGCACTCTGGAAGAAGAGACTCATTACCAGTAATATTGCAGAGTTTGTAAGGAAGAAGATGAGCTAATTTTAGAATATCTATTACATGTCTTTCTCCTAAAATCACATGCAAAATAACAATAACCTATCATGAGCTTTTTATTGTTTGTTGTTACTGGGAGTATCCAGAGTGATCCACCACAGCACCAACTGTACAACCAGAGAGAGAGATTTAATCAGTACCT
Source organism: Porphyrio hochstetteri (assembly GCA_020800305.1). NCBI lineage: Eukaryota > Metazoa > Chordata > Aves > Gruiformes > Rallidae > Porphyrio > Porphyrio hochstetteri. Next base: position 165,059,855 of record CM036905.1, on the reverse strand, counting down.
CATGGCATACATATCCTAAAGATGAAAAAAACCAAATGGGCAATGTGAGCAGAGGGCACAGAAAGAACTACAGAGAGATGATGTAATGCTGAGGGTGAATCAACAATGAAGATCTGTCACCCAGGCTGCAACGGATGTCCCACATCTCCTAGGCCTCAGACCAGTACCTTCTACAAAAAGCATTCTTGGTTTGTTTCCTGGTCCCTCTTAGACCTTCTGCTCATGTTTTGCAAGTGCCCATAGATTGGTTCAGTGACTGCTGTACTGATCCAGAGGAAAACACTCTAGGTGCCACAGCAGGATTTTTCCAGCCACATATGGCAGCAGTATATGGTGTTGGCCCTCCCATCCATCCCTTTCCTAGAAGAAAGGATCCCTCAGATCATTGAAACAACAATAAGCACCATGTGTATGACCAAAACAATGGTGGCACTGGCATAATACCAGCCTTTGGCATGCCTTCATGGTGGCTGCCTCACATCTGGCTGAAATGGAGCCTGTAGTGGATCAAAAAGGTGCTCCTACCAGAAGGACCAGTGCTCTTTTCTAGAACAGGACATTGAGCTGTTCCTTGCTAGTGCTAGGAGGAGAAACGTTCATGTTACACTGAGAGCCTGGCTGGCCAAAGGAAAATCTTTAAAACTTATTAAAAGGGGTCGTGTTCTGTGCTGTGGATTGGGGCCTGAGGCTAGTGCAGCAGTCTGGCCAGAAACCAGTTCTTCAGAAATGAACACAGACACGACCTATAGCTGCTAAAGAAGAGGCTAGGAAACTTCCCCTAAAATGAGATAATGACAACACAGCAGAAGCTTAGCCTCCTGTCTTCTATGGGAGATAAGCATTGTTTAAGACGATACCTCACAGCTCTTGGGTTTATCAAGGCTACCTACTGAAATAGGCCTTTCACATAATATTTTACCTGGAATCAGAAATTACAAGAACTTCTGGATGCCAGGCAGTCAGGTAGGTATTTTTTTTGGAACTTTGTAAATGCTGGCTTCAGGCATTGGTAAAGTTTCAAGCTAGTAAGACATTCCAGTGTATTTACTGGTCCCTACTGATAACCCAAAATCAGCAGGTCATATTTTACTCTGGTATAAAGACCTTTTTTTTTTTCCCCCCTCAACAGGTTGTGTTCGTATTAGTTTCTGCAACATCATGTGAATCACTTTGTTTTATAACTTATTCCTGTTAATTATTACATTAGCAAAGGTAACCTTTCCCCAAATCCCAGCATCATCTGTAGCGGCCAAGGTATTTATAACGCAGGCTCTCCAGTACAGTAGTTGATTTTAATGCTAAATTATACATTTCTGTAAGCAGCTTTCCCCTCAGTTCTCACCCACCTTCAGGAGTGCTGGATGAATGCCATTCAGTTCTGCTTTCAGACAATAAAGCCTGGTCTTACAGGCTCTGCCTTCACTACAATTTTAACTGTGTCAGTCAGAATCAAATATTAGGGAAAGACTGAGGGGAAAGATGTTAGCCGGGACCAATCCCATTAACTTCAATACTTCTTCCCTGTTGTAAGCTGAGCTGCAAACTAAGCAGAGCTACACATGAATCTCACCCTTGCCTGTTTAGAAAATGTCGATTTTATTTATTTATTTTTAAAAACTTGGTTTAACCTTGCATGCGTTAACCAGGGACTATAATTTTCCAGGAGGGAATTGTTTCCACTAACATAGTTACTCCTCCAAAGCAGATAGTGGCAGATGCATTTTTCCTTTTTCTCTCTGCTGGACAGACCCTTACAAGGGATCGCATTTTAAACTCATGCCACTGTATAGTCTCGAGTCCTCTCCTCAATCATGCGCTCCTCTAGCAGTTCAAAGGGCAACATTTCAAGGGTTTCGTTCACCTCAGCCTCAGCAGAAGTTTGCAAAATCGTTTTGAAAGCATTTTTCTTCACAACAGATCTAAAGATGCCCGATACTTCAGTAATCTGGTAAATAGCAAATAAAACTCTTGGGCATACTCCCTTGATACTTCCACTACTTTGAAAGACAAAGGCAAATTGACTGCCAGATGAGAGTTCTCCAGTACATAAATCCTTGTCTGCAAAGCCACAGAAACTTTGCACAATGCCTTTATCTTTCCCCTCTTTGACTGTGGTGATATAATGGGGACACTGTGTTCAAACAGCTATTTGCTGGAAAAACTGCAAACACTCCAAAAATTAAACCTAGCACAATTGTACCCAGGCTAATGAAAGCTGGGAATGTTACAGAGGTGACGCTCTCCATCTTCGCGATGAGGGTGCATTATGGGACCTGTCATTCCCCGGCACTCCTGGCTGCCAATCTACTGTAGGGAGCAGCGCTAACAATACCCAGCGCCTTCCCGACCGCGGGGTTCGTGTCACAAAAGGGCAGCAGGCTGATGAACAGGGAGGGCTGGCCGAGGGAGGGAGAGCGCAAACACACGATGATGCCACTTGAGCGGGGCTAACGTCTTGAGCCTCTCCGCCTTGGGTCCCAGGGCATTGATAACTACTTTAACACACGTCCTCAGGCGGGACAGCTGACACGCTGGCTGATGTGGGGAGCCCCTGCTGAAAGATAAAGGGGAACCGGTGCTTTTTATCTGTGTTGTCAACTACTGTTGCAACAAACTCTTACACAAATACTTTAAATTACCTGCTTCTCCTCCTACCTCTAAGAGAGATGGCCCAGAGGCACAGGCTGGCAGAGTTCAAAGTACTTTTTCCAAGTTCTGTATAACCATACAGATGCCATTTTCTCCAGCATTTATGAGAAAAAATGGTAAAGGCAAAGCTACCTGTGACAAATAGGTCAAATAAACGTTATTATTCGCAGATGTTTCGAGGGAAATTGGTGTCTATCCAGAATTTGCTCACTTGCTCAACCCTTGACTCTAACAGCTGAAGGTGTGCCGTGTCAGGTGTCAATGTTCATGAGGGTATCAACTATGATGCATTGTTCAGCACATCATTAATCTCCTGAGGAACTCCATCTGCAGCCCACAGCCCTGCACTCCGGCAGCAACAGCGACAGAGAGGAGCTGATGGCCAGTGCTAGCATGCCAGGCAACTGGAAGTCTGGATCAAACAAAATTAAGCAGTCCTCTGACAAGGCTGGGCTGAAATAGGATTCAGCCTGAGGCTGGGTGATGTGGCGCAAGCTAATTAGAGCTACCCTCAGGAACAAGAGTCAAGACCTCTGAACTAGGGGAGGGACCACTCCCGTCTCCTGTGACCAGTGGTTGTAGGAAGACTTTCACTGACTTTGAAGTGCTTTGAATTTGGCCCTGTGTTATCAAGTTTAATATTTTCAAAAGGACCTCAGAATTGTTTTAGGAAATGATGCAGACACTTAGCAACTGAAGACATGCAGGAAGTCAGCATGAGACCCAGGGAATGACCTCAAAGAAAGGGAGTTATCAACCACCGTGACAGACCTGGTATCTTGGAAAGCTTAAGGCTGAGGCAGCGTGTGTTTTCAGTGAGGTAGGTTAATAACAACCAGCACTTGACCTCCTCTATTTCCGATACATTCACCCAAAAAGGCTTCCTCCTCCTGCTTTACAAAAAGTCGGGGTTATATGGAGGTGATGCATCTGCCTGACAGTTCAAGCATATGGATTTAACAACTGGTGCTCGATACTCCTGGGACAGGGAGCCCCGAGAGGAGGGTTGTGTGTGGCTGAGGGTGTGCACTATGTGGCCTTCAGGGCCGTGGACAGGTCTGCACAGAGTAAGTGCCCAACTGGCTTCCCACAGGTGTGTAGCGTGGTCTGCCCACAGAAAACCAGTCACCTGGAGTGACAGAGGATTAGGGACTGACCTACCTCTTCAGCCCACGGATTTGTTGACTACACATGAAATTTGCTCCCAGTTCTCTGTGATTCTGTGTGACTGTTGCAAGACTGACAGCCTTTTCTGATAAACCTTGTAGTGGAGTGTTAGCATAGCACTAGGGCCTCTTACATCATCCTAATTCAAAAGCTAAAGAATAGCGAGATGTCTGCCAACTAGCCAAAATAAAAACAGCAGCAGCAGCCCTAGTTACCATTCATTCCCATATATGCCACAGCTCCACACAGTGTCCTGCAGCTGCTGCTGTGCCCAGTGCCCAGCACAGGCAGCCATCAGGTAGCGGGCAGGAGGGATGCTCTTCAGGGCTGACATTTGGTTTGATGCTAAAGGCAGGATGATGCACCACTGTGGTCTCTGGGTTTGCAGGGACAGATGAACTTAGAATCTGTGGGTAGGCAGTCTTCTATGTCCCAGCATCGTAACAGGATCCAAATTAAGGCTGCAGCTGATTTTTTTGATTCCCAGATCCCCACTGATTCACCTGTCACAAAGTCCTCCTTACTCGCATGCTCAGCGACTGGTTAAGCTTTTTACCAGCTGAGTAACTGCAGTGAGAGTTGAAAGGGGGATCCCATCCAGAGTGCTTCATCCTAGCTCAGGTGAAGAGAGGCCACTGTGGGACAATGTCTTGTCCTAGGTTCCATATATTTATTTAAAGTATTTTGAAGAAGGAATCCAAGGGAAAGAGTGAGACACTTTCTCTGTATTTCATAAATTGAAGTACTGAGGTATCCTTGTGAAAGGTGTTGTCTCAAATCTTGAAGCAGGAAAGAAAATAAAATACGGTCTTCTAGACCCCAACAGAGTTAAAAATGATAAGCTATGGACTAAAGCCACTGTGAGTCATTGGGCTGAGTACCTTACACTCTCATCTTCCTTGCAAAGAAAATGGGAATAGCATCTCCCACCCTCCCTAAACACTTTTCTTTCACAGAGTTACTTTTTGGTTAATTTTCTTGTAACTAAATGTTATAACTTGGTTTGGGAATGTTATGGACCACTACATTACCTCTCACATTTACACAACGACTGAGGAAATATATTTGGCTTTCTGCTTTCTGTAGTAAGAAAGTTGTTAGCTTGTTGACATTTTCTCAAGGAGCAAAATCTGATGAAACAGAACTTAATGCAAATGAGGTTTTGATTAATGGTTCCAAAAAGAAAAAAAAAAAGGCTCTTTAAATAATCTATATTACAAGCACACAGTAACACTATAACTTAAAATAATTAAGTAAAAGTCATATAATCTATAGTGGATGATGCCAGAAAATACATTTATGTATCTGTTTCTAGTGCAACAGGTGCCTGGTACTGATCAAGAGTATCTGAATTTACCTCAGTTTAAATGTTTGAGAATTATGATTATGGTGACAGCCATATGCACAAAGAGAGAGTCATCTTACACCAGAAAAAGGTTGCTAATCACAACAAAGCAGACAGCAAAGGACTTAAGGATGTACTGAACCCTTCTTCCATATTTATTGGGAAAAGATGTGCTCATTAACAGTGAGGATTTTTTTATCCCAAGCATCTTTTTAGCTTTCTAGAAATCTTAGCAAGAGGGAATATATTCATGTATGAACGCAAACTCAGTTTCAAGTATTCTAATGGTGGGCTAATTTCTTCCTAATTTCTCCTTCTCCTATGCTGCAGCAGAGGTTAGCACAGAAAGACAGAGGAAAGCCTGAGTAAAAGCAGCAGTACATTATAAAGCCACATGCCCTAAGGTTCCTCAAAGTGTTAATCTATGAGCATGTAATATGATCTTAGCCCATTTGGTAAGTACTTTATGGGCATTTTTGTAAGTGTCCATTCTCAGGTATTCGGACTATTGAATTTCACAGTCCCTCAACATCTAGTGAACTTGGAGGACAGCAGGGCTTTAGGAAGGGAAGGATGTTAATCACAAACTGGACACTATTGCATCCAAGAGCCACCATACAGCAGCGTCAATCACCAGCTCTTGCGGATTTGGGCAAGCTGTAGACTGGAGCAACCCCCCAAAAAAAACCCAAACCAAAAACCCAAACAAAGAAGAAAACAAACAAAAAAAACCCCATCATATTTGGGAGGCAACCTTTACTGAAGACTGAAACAGTCCAACACCAGATCTCTAGGAAAGCAAGCCCACAAAGTTGCATCGAGGTGGCATAAACCCATCTAAATCCAGAAAGACAGCTCCTCACTGGGTGTAACTTCTCAGAAAAATGGCTCAACAACACTGCATCTGCTTTGCTTCAGTTCTTCATCTTACTTGGATTTAGTCTTGTTTCACTTCATCCCTGCAGATGCTCAAGGCCCTGTTTTTGCCTCCCTTGTGAAGTTTTTGAAGGAAGGGAGGAAAATACGCTGTTTATCTAGCCAGCTATCAAGAGAGACTGCCAGGCAATTACCCGTCGGAACCAGTTGGTCTCATTATGAATGTGATGCCTCATTGAATCAAATGTGTGAGCTTCTACAGCAGTCGAGACATTCTCCAAAAGAAACATTTATTGTCAGATCACCTTTTGGGTCACCATGGCTGGGCGCAGGGATGGCACCACGTACACAGCGACAAAAGCCAGTCAGCGCTTTGCCCAAATGTGCAGCCAGCACTTTTGTCTGAATGAGCCTTTCCAGTTCCTTCCTGCAGCCCTGGAAAAAGAAAAAGCAAAGCAGTCATTGTGCAGGCATGGAGGAAAGCCACCACTCGCGCCCAGCACCTGTGCAAGAGCTCAGAGTGCATTATACTTATTCAAGTTTGCAAATAAGGGCCGCCACTGTGATTCCTGAACAAAAGGAGCTATTAAGATAAGCAAAACTCTTGCTCCCTTTCCTGCCAGCTGAGTAGCATCCTTATCCCCTGGGTACCTCAGGAGCCTCCCTGCGCCCAGCTGGCTCTGCCCTCCGCAGAGGCAGGGGCGAGCTGCTTGGCAGCCCAGGGTTGGAGTTCAACATTTCCTCCCTTCCTGATCTCATTAGCATGAGATTCAGACAGAGCTGCTCCATTCAGAGCCCTGGCCTCCACTTGGTTTGGGGGTCTCTAATTCCTGTTTCTGGCCACCGTGCAACCAAAGAGAAAGCAGGGGGTGAAATTATCTGACACTGCTCCTTTCTGAGGGAAACAATGACTGCTGGTAGTCAAGCAAAATGCCATCAGCTAACGAAGCTCTTATGAAAAGTACACGTTGATATTTTGGTAAAGCTACATCTGCAGGAGTTAGTATTTCTCCTCCCAGAACAACTTTATGGGGCACAGCAGACCAGGAGGTAAATTACAGCCATCCCAAAGTTTCTGTTGCAACTCAGAAGTTGCAAATGGGTAGAAGTGGAGAGAAGGATAGCACAGAGATTACAGTCCTTTAAAATCCAGTCTCTTGTAATGCATGGCATGACTGTGTCTTTTTCGCACTGAATTGTAAAATCATTCATGAAGATGTTTTACAGCATCATATATGCATTTTTAATATATATATTTAAACAGTATACATCTATCTTTAGAGGAATTTACAAACATCATCTGGTAACCTGTCCTAAAGATTAGTACATGACAGCATTTCTCTTTGGAGAAAGAAATGAGGAAACAGAGACTCATATGAAGGTGTGACTCTTCTTTCTCCCTAGCTGTAGATGAAGTCAACATCTGGCTTGGATAGTCTTATATTCTTCTTGTATTTCTAAGATAAGAAAACAGATGATAAAACAGTTACGTGACTGATACGCAGATCTCTAACCCAGCATCGTCTAGTTCCTGGGAGGTAACTGAGCTAAGAGCTGGAAAGCCCAGGTTCTGTGCCCAGCAAGCCAAGGTGTTGTGCACGAGTTTGCCGACCCCACCTATTTGGACTGCAGACCTGCTTGGGAAGGCACCTTCTCTTACCATGTGCAGGCTGTCTGGCATAATCAGTGTAACGAGCCTGTGCAACATCATTCCCCATTACACTGCAGTCTATGCTGTTAATGCACAGTGTTAATACACTCTGTACGCTCCGCTAACAGACTGATGCACTGTACTGTGTTACGCACTAATTTCTGTTTCTACATAGATGAATGTCACTTAGTGAGATCAATGTCTCATCAGGACAGATCTCAGGCATGACAAGTGATTAACATTGCTCAAGAACTTGCCCTTCTTCTGCCTAAAACCATCAGAGATTGATTTATTTTCCTTTGTTGCTCAACCTTTGCTCCCTCAATCAAATACGATCACCTTTCTTTACTTATGTATGCTCATCAGTCTTCGGCACATCCTGTAGGTTCCCCTTGCTTCTTCAGTCCTGCCTATCTCTGAAATGTTAGGGCTGGCTTTGGAAAAGGGTGTCAGCTTCTCATTCAGCTTCTCAGAGGAGCAAATCACCGGTGAACCAACCTCGTCCCTGAGGGACAGCTCCCAAAAGGAAAATGTGTACCTTAAAATCATGCTACCTCTGTTTCTGCCAGTAAACTCACAGTTATGGCTCTTTTGACTGCCCTTCTTCATGCGACAGCTGCTTAAAGGCTCCTTGAAACCAGAAAATAGTTAAAAGAAAGTTGCTGCACTTAAAAGTGTGTAACTCCGTTGTCATAAATCTCCCTGTTTGCAGGGGAACCCAAGTGCTCTGTTAACACCAGGTGTGAGCCCCCCTACCCCTGCTGCAGCTCCTCTTTCCTTTCTGCAGCTCCTGCTCACATCAAGGAGCAGCTTTTTGCTATTTAAATAGGCTCCACGAGGAACAAGGCAGCTTTCAAGTTTTAAACAGAAAAGCAATCTTCAAAGCATCCCAGAACCTGCTTCAGGTAGGAATGCGAAGGGATGGAATAAAGAGCGTGGGAGGCATGGTATTATTTTGGAAACAGGGAAATCCCAATTTTATTAACAACTCCGAGGAACACAAATTGTTCTGCACCTGGGATTTTCCCAGGTGGGATGGGAAAATGCATTTTTCCATACCTGGATGTAGGGCCAAAGTGAAAAATTCAGGTAAAACAGAGTATTTCCAGTCTGAAAACTACCTGCTTATGAAAGACCCATGCTTCATTTAGGAATCATTGCTTCAGCACTATCACAGTTCTAGATTTTGCTTTGTCTTTCTTGTGAGAGTCATATGCTTTTCTGTTACATGCCTTGCGAACCAAAAAATATTGCAAAAATAGTTTATTGCTTGATATCAACTTACACAAAACCACGAAGTCTGTTTCCTGGTGAAAGCTTACGTGGTACCTGAGTGTCCCACGGTCATGGCAGAGAGCTCTGATTCTGACCTAGGTATTCCTGTCCCTTTGTTACCCCCCTGGCACCGTTATGTATGGCAGATGCACTTGATGAACTGCTCCAAGGCTGGTGGCCCCTGTGTGGGACTTCCCTAAGATGCACCGCCTGGCATGGGAACTTGCATGCACACTCAGGTGTTGCTAATGAAGAGGGTGGTTCTCCATTCTACTGCTGCTTCCCAGTGTGTGAAACGACCCCAAACAGCAGGATTTCTCTGTACGTTCATGATGTATTGTAATGTAACACCCTAAAGTCCATCTTACCTCTTGAGAAATGGACCATGAGCCAAATTGCCTCACTTGTCTCACAGCCTGGGGTAGTCCTGCCTGGTCCTCCAGGTAGGAGTAAATTAATTAATTCATTAGTTAATTAATTAAGAAACAAGGTGAGCCAAGAGTAGGAACTTCCAGGAACAAAGCTTTTGAGTTGTCGGAGACTCTTTATTGTCACCCTGGGTATTTACAGCCCGTGCCTACAGCACAGCTGTAAACGCAGGGTAAATGAAATAAAGCAATAACAACAAATACGTGCATTTCAATTACTAAAATGTTCCCATGCACCGGGCCACAAGCTTAAAAAACTCCCATCTGTTTATTTAATTGCAGTTTACCGGGATCATGGTAATTAGAGATAAAACAGATCTGTTAGATTATCCGGTTTATTTTACTGCGAGAGCGGTAACTTAATAAGAGATATTAACATATTAAATTCATCCCGCCCTAGATCTCAGCCAAAATGCTGAAGAGATAAGATGCATTAGCGCAGTTTGCCTTCATAATAAAATGGTTGGTATCTGCTTCATTTTGGCTCGCAGTGCTACTGTGAATCATGTTAAGAAAAAGCTCCTTTTTTTTTTCTTTCCTTCTAATTTTGTCCTTGTTTTACCTGCAATCCCAGCCTCCCCTCATTGTTCAGAACACCTCCTGACCATATTGCCCTGGATGTAATTAACCGGGGGAGCACAGCGCCTTGGATTCCTGATGCAAATCATCTCCCAGAAAGTTACTCTGGATCGAACTGCTATTTCCCAGAGCGCTCCCAATAGTATTTCATTCTGAGCTACAGGTTGCAGCTGGTCTGTCTCTCACTGTGTGCTGCTAAGTGCTTAGACTGGCACTTTATTATCAGAATAGAACAAATCTAGGCTAATGTGTGTAGTATAAAGAGTCCCAGGGAGCCAGGGCTCCTCATTCTCCAACCATTCTTTCCAGTTTTTCTGCTGTTGCACTCCGGATAATTGCAGTTTAATTGGGTGACATGAAATGAAAACTGTGTCCACATTATCCAGGATTATCTCTTTTTCCTGAAGCCTGCCACCAATTGAAAGGAGCCCATTTATCAGCCCAAAGAGCTGTGCTCGGTTGCTTTTACGAGCTGGGAAGAGTGTGAGAACAGGCTGGAAATGGGAGAAAAGGACTTGACAGCTAAGAAAAATTATTTCAGTTGTTTATCACAAGGAAAGTTTATCTGATTCTTTACAAAATGATATGGAGGCTCAGAGTGTCAGGCCATGAGTAATGAACATTGACCAAGTTTGCTTCCTCAACTTGATGTGCTCAAACACTGCCTCCCTTTTGTGTGGGCACAGATCAACTTTAAAAGCTTCTTTCAGGCAGCATGAATGCACTTCATTTTACCAAAAAGAACTTTGTATTGATAGCTAGGAAAAAGGAAGGTTGTTTAAAAAGGAAGGGTAGACAATCAGGACAAAATGAAGAGCTTTCAGTTTCCATTATGAGCATGTCGCTCTATTCTTCTCAGCTGTTTATACATTCCCAGCACAATAATGCCTCTTTGCAGTAATATGTTTCCCCTTTTACACTATTCATATTGAAAAAAGCCCTCACATCATGACCACAGTAATAAATACTATAGAAATGTGGGTATAATGTCAATTTGCATTCTGTGAGAAGATCAAGGTAAACCTAAAGGCCAAAAGAATATTCCACTAATGCTCATTCATCATTCTACAGTTCCAGGTAACAGAAGGACCTTGTCACTACACTGCACACCCTTTCAATTGCTAGTGCATCTGTGTGAATATTTTAGCCTAATGCACTGATTGTTAAATAGAAAGAGCAGTCTTTGAAATTGTCTACTGCACTCAAATCCCTAGCTGCACAAGGTCTGGGCAGGAGTGGTTTCTATTCAGAAGGAAATAGAAGGCTTTAGTTCAGTAAGCACACTGTGTGTGTGAAAGAGACTGAGGATATTAGGAGTTATTAAATTAAAGTTTGCAAAGAAAAAAAAAGCTCATGAACTATAAATGGCTACTGTAAATATGCTGTAAATACCTCACATAGATGAATGAAACCACAGTAGTTGTCCAGGCACTTCTGATTATAAATCTAACCAAAAGAAGGGATTTGAATATGTACATGCTAATAAATATCATCACTTATGCCTCCTTAAATCATTGGTCAGCTGCATTAATTAACACTTACAGCACACCTCTATAATAGAAGCACACACACACCGAGGTAGAGCGCAGCTGACAATCTGTCCCCCTTGCTTGAGCACTGGCCTGGGCCCTGCTCTAAATATCCAAAACATTAATGTCAAAGCCAATCCTGAGCCCGTGGACAGCAAATGGAAAGTCCTTTCTTCATAGGAGTGGCCCTGGGACCATCCCATTCCATGTGTTCATTGGTGATCCTGGTCTGGCAGGGGTTGGACTAGCTGATCTTTTGAGGTCCCTTCCAACTCCTAATGTTCTGTGATTCTGTGTCTGTGTGCTGGGTGCTCTCCAAGAAATACAAAGACTATCCGGGGCTTGCATTTCCACTTTCCTTTAATACTTAAATGTCATGCTTTGCATCTTAAAGACGATCTCTAACTATCAAATGAGACTTGATGCAAGGGGCTTTATTCCGTGTTTGCCCATTGCGGGTTTGTACACACGTCTTTGGGGTTTTGATTGCCTACTGCTGTTGGGTATGTGTTCCTGGACAAGGTGAAGCTTGAGGCTGGTCCAGTGTGACAATTTTGGCTTGCCTGCTACTTTGGTAAGTGATGCTCTTCTCAATGTTTGGAAAGAGAGAAATAAATATACCTCAGGATGCCGCAGTCAAGGGTATTTAACACTAAAAATACCTGCTGAGATGTCATCTAACATGAAACCTGTGCCCAAAGGGTGGTTGTTCATTTCATGGAAGTCAAACTACTCTATATACAGCCATAGTCCAGCTAAATGCCTCTTTCTCTATTCCTCTGTCCTAAACCATTATCCCTTTGGTTTACATGAAGCCTATAAGACCCATAATCTATTCTGCCTCTCCAAAGGTTAGCTGTGGAGGCAAACCACAGAGACTGGAATTTCAAATGGTATATGAAGGTGCTCAGATATTTACTATTAAAATGTCACAGGGTAAACACTTGGCCAATTAGAAGCATGAAGTGCATACCCCTGGGACAGTGTATTTTTAATGTTTGTGGATTGCAGTTGGACAGCCTGTGTCTGGACGGATCCATTTCTCTACTGTCTCCTCCAGAAAACATGCATGTGCTGAACACTCATAAACAATCAAACAAAATAACCAACCCAAACAATTCCACACTGAGAAGTCAAACAAACACCTCGTTATAGCATATAGTCAAATATGGGAAGGTGAAACTTGTCTTTATCCACTGGGAAGGCACAGATTCCCAGATGGGAAGAGTGGAGAACATTTATCAGGGCTGGATATTATATGTCTCCCAGGCAGCATTCTCTTTTTTTTGTGAACAACAGATTATAAAAGTTACTTCCTCCTCCTGGTCTGTGACTCACCACTTTTTTTTTAAAGATCTGCAGGAATTGTTTGTCACTCAAAATTGTATTATAATTTATCTCTTCTTTGCGGATCCATATTTTCTGTACCTCAGAATAATGGAGGTCAGAGAAATAGTTCCCCAGCCCTCACAGCAAATTTTTACTGAGCTACAAGGAATTTAAAAGGAGAGAGCTGAAGCCAACAGGAACAAGTACAATATTGTCATTAGTATGTGTTTCCTTATGGGCCAGGGAAGGTTAGGGGCTGCTCAAAGTTATAATTGTTGTTTTTTTCCTCACCTTTGTACCCACCAGGCCATTAGAAAGTGGTCATTACTTTTTATAGCTGACAGAGTGTGTAGGGAACTTCAGCTGACTTCCCTTTACAAAGCCTCTGGGGCTACCTAGGTTACAAATGCTGCAGCAACAGGTGAGAACACCAGGAGGTCCAGGAACACTGCCCAGGAGCCTTCATGCTGCCTAAGTACAAATAGTATGTGAAGCACAGTCACTCCTGTGTACAAAGATGCGAATAAGGTGTTTACACTGCTGCAATGGATTTTTGGTGGTGTTTGGGGCTTTTTTTTCTGATCAAGGTGTGCAGCCTGTTATATGATCAGCAATGGGAATTTTACTTTGGTTTTTATAGATGTTTCATTGAGATCCAGGCCAGTTATGTGCCAATGTATTACAGTTATAGAAAGGAGCGTGGAAAGTCTGTTTACGTCCAAATTAAAGGTGACCTGCAGCTATTTGTAAATATGCTCCAGTACATTCCCTTATGCTCATTACTCAGCAAGGCAATTCCATTACATTTGGTACACACCATCCTAAAGAAAAGCAGGTTGGCCCATTCATTCCACTTCTGTTTGGTGAGATATCATCTGAGATGAAGGGAAAACAATTCTGGGATTACAGACAACAGGTGGAAAGATAATTATAGCGAGACACCTATTTTAACTTTGTGAATGGCAGCATTACAGGTTTTGCTAGCCCAAACTATGTCATTTATTCAGAATTTCCCCATTTCTACTTTACTGAGGATAGTGATCCCTAAGAACCTTTCTCGCATGTTTCCACATCTTGATGAAATCTAGCTATTTTTCAGAATGCATTTATGTAAAATTCTTTAACACCCTAATTTCTCTTACAGAGCTCGGGAGAATGCAAAATTATCCCAGGCAGCTCCACCAATGAGAGTGAATCATAGAATCATAGAATGGTCTGGGTTGGAAGGGACTCCAAGGATCATAGAGTTACAACCCCTCTGCCACAGGCAGGGCCACCAACCTCCAGGCCTGGATCTACACAAGGTTGCCCAGGGCCCCATCCAACCTGGACTTGAACACCTCCAGGGACGGGGCATCCACCACCTCTCTGGGCAGCCTGTTCCAGCACCTCACCACTCTCTCTGTAAAAAACTTCCCCCAATATCTAATTTAAACCTTCCTTCCTTTAGCTTTAATCCATTCCCCCTTGTCCTGCCATTGCCTACCCTTTTAAAAAGTCGATTCCACTCCTGTTTGTGTGCTCCCTTCAGGTACTGGAAGGCTGCAATGAGGTCCCCCCGCAGCCTTCTCTTCTCCAGGCTGAACAAGCCCAGCTCCCTCAGCCTCTCTTCATAGGGGAGGTGCTCCAGGCCTCTAATCATCTTCGTGGCCCTCCTCTGAACCCTCTCCAACAGTTCCACATCTTTCTTGTATTGCAGGCCCCAGATCTGGACAAAGGACTCCAGATGGGGCCTCATGAGGGCAGAGTAGAGAGGGACAATCACCTCCCTGAACCTGCTGGCCACCCCTCTTCTGATGGAGCCCAGGATACCAATGGCCTTCTGAGCTGCAAGAGCAAAAGTGAAAGGTAAGCAATTTGTTGTGTCACCAATCCATGGATTCGTAAATGAATAAATGGGTGTCTCTCAATGTAGGAAGAAACCCTGTAAGCATATTTCACCCAGACTTTAATTCTGAATGACCAGTGTCTCTGCAAGATGTATTTTATTATGATATGTAGTTGCACAACTCTTTGTTTCACTGAGCTATCTATATTTTTAGCTGGGTTATCTTTAATTTCCAGTTCAAGAGGTTGCGACTGAGAAGCAAAAAGAGACATAAGTTTCCTCTTTGTATAATGGATTTCTTTAACTATGCTTTGACTGTAGCCTCAAGTCCATGGCCTGTCTCTACAGATACTCAGGATTTTCATTCGTGTTTTAAGGGTCGCTCACCAAGGAAGTGTGAAATGACAGGACCGCACTTAAGAAAAAGAGATGCTATTCTAATTTCCACTTATATGAAAGGCTGCCTCCACTTTTTAATAATTAATGAGCTGAGTCAAAAGTGTGGAGTAAGGAAATCACCTTAAGGGCAGAATATTTATCTATAACATTTATAGGTCTTTAACAAGACACCAGCATTTCTTGTAAGTTATCCTGACTTTCACAAGGTGTAAAGCAGATGACTCTTCAGTTTCAGGAATATTTGCTGATGACAGAGCAGGTGTGACATGTCTTTCATAACATGTCTTGCCTGCCTTTGTAGTTGACTCTTCACTAGATTGCGTGCAAACTCTCTTCAGCTAAATCACGGGTGCTTCATGGGAACTGGTCATGGAAGCACATCCAGGAAGAAGACAGTCAAATAAGGCGAAGAAAGGAGAGCTTCTACAGGAGCCACACTTGCACATCCTACTTCTGTAGGACAGCTCTGTACAAGAAAGGTTTCCAGGTGACTTTAGCTAAGATCTTTAGGTTGACTGTGGGTTCTGACTCCAGCTTAACCACTTCCAGTATTGAATATGCTGAGGTATTTCCAGCAATGGGGAGAAGAAAGGACTTTGGTAACACCTCATTTTGAATGTACTGTTTTAGGCATAATGATCATGACAATTCAATCCCCCGCAGCCAGAGAATCATTAGTAGGAAAAAGTGATTCTGTTCTCATCTAAGAACCTAGAAGAGACAGGCTTCATTAGCTGCTTGTAATACGACGTGATTGATCTCCACTGTTGATGTTTACCCTTCTGATATGTTTACAGAGCAGAGTTGCTTCACCTGAAGAGAAGGTTGGCAAACGAACAAATAGACTTAAACAGGTAAACTTTGCCTGGGAAAGGGAGTTCTCTGCTGTCAGAAGGCAGAGGGTTTGGATCAACTTTTTATTTGGAAGAAGGTGGGCAAAATGCTTGCAGCACTTACGAGGGAGCTCTGTGAGCTTATTAAATACGTTATGAGGCTTGCAATAGCAGATGACTGAACTGAATGACTGGTCCCTACCTGTCCTATATTCCCGTATGGTTTTTTATCACCTTCCTTGTTCCTGTTTTCCATGGTTTGTTTCCTTCTTGCTTTTTCTTTCTTGCTCATAGGAAGGCAGGCGATTCAGAGGAGAAACAAGGAGATGCTGATGGATGATACATGATGTCCTCAGTGCCCAGGGGTCTGAGTAAGCAACCAGCAATGTTCTGCAGTAAGCCTTGGTGTTGCAAATATCTAGACATTTTATTTGATCAGTGGAAGGTACTTTGGGTGCCCATTTTTTCCTGTCACTTGTAATGGCACAGAGCATGCCTGCAACATGAGAGGGTGAGATGTGTCCCCATCTAGATTCAGTCAGCTGACTTCATCATAGGCAGGAAAAGGTCAAGACAACTGAGGCATGTCCTGTACCAGTTCACCAGGAGAGATAATACAATTATGTTGTCACTTAACTTTTACACTCTAGACACCTATCAAATAAGAATTGCACTGAAACCAACAATCCTCTAACAAATAGCCCCACAGACTGCAAATCTTACAATATCTCATTTATGTGTACATGCCAGAGTTGTCATACTTGCTTCAAACCATGAAATTCGTAAATTGGGATTTGAAAAGGCATACATTATAGTTGGTTTCAGATAGCAATATTATGAGTTAGTGATGACAGGGAACAGGTTGGCCAAACATCAGTCCATTCCCAAACTGATCTCTCTTTTTCTAAAAAAAAAAAAGAAAAAAATTAAAAATATTTTAAAAAGGGTGCCTTTATCCTTTTTTCAACCAGTTTCACCTTTTTAAAGATTTGAAGGCAGTTGTCCTTACACTTCTGCACATAGAAGGGTAGCCCTGCTTTCTCCCTTCATCTCAATGAACTGCAACCATCTGAAGTCTATAGTGTTGATGTCTAATGTAGGCTGGGTGTTCCAGGTCTCCATGGTGGTCAGTGGAGATCATGAATGAGATATCACTGCATAGACATGAACATCTAGTGTCCTTTGAGCCTGCTGTAAGGTATCTGAGATATCTTCATAGTATTGGCAGATATAACTAAGATTTCTGGATACTGGGAGTGGCAGCTGAATAAAGGCTGCTCCAATTGCTTAAATTAGATGTCTGAAGACCACCCCTAGTCAGTACAGTCCTTGGATTCCTCCTTGCCTTCTGAAGATCTCATGCTGAGAGATGCCTTCCATTTCCATGGACTCAGCCACCAGTTACAATGCAAGGATCTATTCTCTTTCCAGTCCCCTGTGCTTCCCCACTTCACTGGGGTAAACTCCACTGTACTGCACAGCAGCTCAAGATTACCACGATAACTTCCTCTTGTAATCATTTTTTTCCCCACTACACCACTTGCTCCCTTTTTGGTTGAAAATATCCCCTTCTGTTTTGTTATCAGGACCCAGAGCCATGGAGACATCCTTCACTTTTCCCTCTCTGCCTCCTGCCATACCTGCACTGTCCCCATGTTTGATGGTTTCTCTTTTCAACAATGCGCTAGGTTTCTTCCAGTAGCCGAGGTATTCATCCACAGTCTTAAAATCTCTCCTAATTTCTGCATTGTTCTTTCACACTTACATTGCACCACTCCAGCTCTATCTGAGCACTACTGCTGTTAGGAAAAAAAACAACCCAAAAAACCAAAGCAGTCTCATTGGACAGATCATTTCATACTGTTTACCAAGTCTTTTCCTCTGACTCCAGCTTCTAACAAAACTAAGTGGAAATTTCTCATGCTGACCTTCCTGTACCTCAGTCTTTTTTTAGCCCTGACGTGTTCTTCTTCATGCTCTTCATCCTGGCAGTCCTTGCCTTGCCAGTCCCTTTATTGTTTTCTTCCAGACACATCATGGTGTCTCTTACCAGACAGTGTTTGTAGTGACCTTCTAACCTTCCCCCCTTTGAGTGTCTTATGAAAATCCATTCGTATGAAACAACCAGGGCCTGGAACAGGCTGCCCAGGGAGGTGGTTGAGTCACCTTCCCTGGATGTGTTCAAAAAAAGGGTAGATGAGGTACTTAGGGATATGGTTTAGTTTAGGATGTGAATGGTTGGACTTGATGATCTTAAAGGTCTTTTCCAACCTTGTTATTCTGTGATTCTGTGATTCTGTGAACCACAGACATTAGGTCACAGTGAAAATGTTCACTGTCCTTGTGCTGCGTCCCGGGCGTTAATGGAGAAGGTTAGCCACTTGCCTTGCAAAAGGTTGAGGTGGCTCTTAGGAATGAGACCTCTGAAAGGAAGAATTGAGAATAGCATGGAAAACTCAACATTTTCAGTCAAAGCCATGAAATGCTTCACATTCTGAAATTGCTACTACTGGGCAGTACAAGGGCTGGCACTGCCTTGTGACCATCCTACTCAGTGCTCAGGGGTTGCCCTGTACTTGGGATGGGTATGATACTCTATGTTGTTTCTGCCGTGAAGCTATTTCAGTGTTCAGATGAGGGGAACATATGTGACAGTTATTGAAATCCTACTGGGATCCCATAGGTCAAGAGAGGTTCTTCTCCCCCTCTGCCCTGGTGAGACCACATCTAGAATATTGTTACCAGTTCTGGGCTCCTCAATTCAATAAGGACAGGGAACTACTTAGAGTCCAGCGCAGGGCCAACAAGATGATTAAGGGAGTGGAACATCTTCCTTATGAGGAGAGGCTGAGGGAGCTGTGTCTCTTTAGTGTGGAGAAGAGGAGACTGAGGGGTGACATCATTAATGTCTATAAATATATAAAGGGTGAGTGGCAGGAGCCAGGCTCTTCTCAGTGTTGGCCAGCGATAGGACAAGGAGCAACAAGTGTAAGCTGGAGCATAGAAAGTTCCATGTGAACATAAGGAAAAACTTTTTCACTGTGAGGGTGGCAGAGCACTGGCACAGGCTGCCCAGAGAGGTTGTGGAGTCTCCTTCTCTGGAGACATTCAAAACCTGCCTGGACATGTTCTTGTGTAACCTAATCTAGGTGATCCTGCTCTGGTGGGGGGGGGGGTTGGACTAGATGATCTCCAGAGGTCCCTTCCAACCCCTAACATTCTGTGATTGTGTGATTTAAAGCTGGACTTGTGATGGAGTCTTTACAGGGTTCCAGCTACATCTCTGACTGCAATAGTTTAGACATAAGACAACATACATTAATATTATTGAGAAATTTGCCGATGGTATTCATTAGCTGGTTTTAACAGCAGTTTCTTAGCCTGTAAACTCATCAGAACAGGGATTGCATCAGTGTCTATAAATTTGCCTAGATGAGGTCAAAAGATGCTTTTTTTTTAAAGTGTTAGAAGAAAACGATTTAACTCACATTTAAAAGGTTAAATGGGCTGGGCAAGTAATAATTTGCCATTGTAGCTACTACAAATGAATCTTGTGCTCCACCTTTCCTTATTTTTATTATTTACGACAGTACCACCTGTCTTTCACTCTGGGCTCGTTAACACTGTGTCATCCTGGGAAGCGCCTCCAGATTGCTGACTACCACTTGGGAACATCAGAAGAACAGGCTGTTCCCAGTCCATGCCTTCCGAGTTATGTGCCGCGCATGCTGGGACAGGACTTTGGCAGCGCGGGAGAATAGTTTGGTAGTGCAAGCATCCGTACGCCTGCAGTTGGTGTTTGCCTCAGTTAGTACTTGTGGTGGTTTGACCATGGATTGAGGCCAGATGCCCACCAAAGCCAGTGGTTTGACCATGGATTGAGGCCAGATGCCCACCAAAGCCACTCTATCACTCCCCTTTTCAGCTGGACAGGGGAGAAAATACATATTGAGAGGCTCAGGAGTTAAGGACAGGGAGAGATCATTCTGCAATCAGCGTCACGGGCAAAAGAGACTCAACACAGAAGAAAAGAAAGAAAACTCTCTAATTTATTACACTGCACTGCACAGCCAGTGACACCAGAGTTGGATAATAAGTGTGACCAGATCTTAAAGCACCTCCCCCCACCTCTCCCTTCTTAGCAGACTTCACTTTAGTCATGATTTCGCTTCTTCACCCCCATTGTGGCACGGGGAGGGGCAGTGAATGGGGAAATGGGGGTTTGAGTCAGTACCTCATGAGCTGTTTTCCTTCTTAGCTTGGGGGGGGACATTCTTCACACACTTCCCCTGTTGCACCATGGGGTCCCACCCATGGGACACAGCCCTCCACAAACTTGTCCAATGTAAGTCCTTTCCCATAGGGCTTCAGCTCTTCACCAGCTGCCCCAGCATGGGTCACTGCTATGGGGTGCAGTCATAAATCACAGAATGTCTCTCTGTCTCTCAGGCCCAGACTGCTCCAGCCTGGTCCCCCATGGAGTCACAAGGCCCCCGCAGCAAACCTATTTGAGCAAGGGTCTCTCTCTCTAGCTCATTTCTGTGTCTCTGTCTCTCTCCACAGGCTGCAAGTTCTGGCAGAGGCTTGCTCCAACGCAGGCCACAGTGGCTCTGTATGCCTTCCCCTGCTCCAGCATGGAGCCTCTCCACGGGCTGCAAGTGGGGTCTTGGCCTTTTCCATGGATTGCGGTTGGACACCCACTCCACCATGGGCTGCAGGGGCATCTTTCTCTCCAGCACCTAGAGTGCCTCCTCCCCCCGCTTCACTGGCCTTGGTGTCTGCACACTTTCTTACACCTTCTCACTCCCTTCTCTGGGGGCAAAGAGCAGCTGCTGGCATTTTTTTTCTACTAAATGTGGTTCCCAGAGTTGCTGTGACCGTCACTGATGGGCTCGGCCTTGGTCAGCAATGACTTTGGCCTTGAGCCGGCTGGTGTTTGCTCTGTGGGGCCTGCAGAGAGCTTCTGGCTGTTTCTTGCAGCAGCCACCCCTGCAGCCCCCCTCCTCCTCCAGAATCTGGCCATGCAAAACTACAACACAACAGCACTCTGAAACATAACAAATGTAGGTTGGTTCTCTTGAGCTTGTTGTGTGGAAATTCCCGTTATTGTTCTTAAGCCCCCACCGTTGCTTTTACTGCCCAGCGACCACCTTGCTGAGAAAAAAGCCTGTGAAGAAAGCCAAGCAACCTAAGAAACTCCACTCTCCCATCCAGACTTTGCCTCTAGCCCTTGGGAAGTACCAAGTCTCATCTGTTCTCTGCTGAGCACCCGCTGTTGCCCTGCTTGGGCAGGGACCCTCAGGCACTCACCAGCATACATTTGGGCTAATGTATTTCAAGAAGGGGGGAAAGAATGGGCTGCAAAGCCCCCCAGCTCTGCTTGTGAGGGACCCTTAGTTACACAACAGATATCTTTGGGGCTATCTTGGTAAACAACGGGCACAAGGACTTCCTCTGCCACAAGCATCACTTCAGATTTTGTAAAAATATTTGGCTTCTTATTGAGAAGTGGCTCATTTTTCCACATCCGATAGCTGTTCCAGAACTTCATAACTGTCAAAATCCTTTGACTTTTAGCTGCAAATTAGTGAGGATCAGCTCAACCCTATTTATTCTTGTGCCAACATTGTCCTTTAAACCGCTATTCTCCCACCCTACGCGTTACTCCCCTGATGTATTTACAGAGAGCAGACACATCCCGCCTCAGCTTTGTTTAGCTGGGCCAGGCAAGACAGGCACTTGTAAAATCTTCTTTTAAAAGTTCTTCATTTCCCCAGTCACCCAAGAGCCCTCCCTCTGTACTCGTTCCCAGCCACTGCTGCCCCCCTCTCACCAGCCCCTCTGCCCGCAGTCCGGGCGACCAGCAGCCCGACCGCCTGCATGGCAGCGATGGCAGCAGCTGCAACAGCGTGGGTTTATTTGTCCCCATTTGGCACGTCTTTCCTTGCTCTTTTACTGTTCTGGCTTTAGTATTTCTCTGCATTTACTGTCAATACCTTGGCTGGTGACTTTGAGCTTTTTCTTGGCTTTTTTTTTGCTTCCCCCCCCTTCCTCCCCCCATTTTTTTCTTGGCTGCTTCACAGCTGGCAGCTCAGTTGTGAAGCTCCGACCAGCTGACATACCCAAGTCTTTCCCCTCCTCACTTACTTCTAAATAGGAATCTCCAAGCTGACAGCAGAAACTCTGGTGAGTAATCTCCCAGCTCCCACTGTTGCATCATCTATTTCTGTGTTTTTCATCGGACTCCAGCACCAAGTCACCCATTTTGGTTTTGCAGGATATCCCACTCATCCTCGCTATTAAAGATACTGCCTAATAAGGCCAAAAATCAACTTCAGATGGTGCTGAGCTGATGTAATTCCTACAGTAATTGAATTCTTTCAAGATTGATCTTTTCTGCATTTTGCACTGCTGGGTGTGTGTAGCAGCCTGGGCCCAACCTAGGAAGAAGAAGTTGAGGAAGTAGTACATCAGCCTTTTTTGAAGGTCCGTCTGCACCCTAGGGCAGGTCTTTCCTCTTCCTGTGGGTCCTGGGGTTCACAGAGCTGGAAAATTCAGACCTGGATTCAGAGGAAAGCATAGCTAAAGGAAACAACTTCCCAGGACTGCTACTGCATTCCCACTTTTTCCATAGGAAGAGGGGAAGAGGTTTTAGTATGTCAAGCTATGAGCAGATGCAGAGGACCAGATTCTCTGGGTTAGCAGCAAACTGTAAGGCAGCTTTTCATTCTCTTGATGCTCCCCTCAGATTGCAGTGAGACTGAACCTCTGCAGATCCTTCTGCAATTAATCTGTATCAGGCTGCAAGTCCAGATACTTTGCTAGCAACTGATAACCACCTCTCTACCAACACTTGACTCACCCAAGAGTAGCACCATAATGAAGGGGGCTGGTACAAAACTGATCACTTATATGAGCTGAGTACCACAGAAGGGTTGCAGCAAGAACTAGAGGCTGCTTGACAGCATTTGAATTCTCAGCAGCTGTGACATTGCCACCACACTGGACTGAAGTGGTTTAATTTTTATCATGGAATCAGGTGACCATACATCAGCCAGGGCCATTTTAGCTGTAAGTATCCAAAATATTGGCCATGAGAGGGAAGGGCAAGTGTTAAAATACAGCCAGTGACCTTCTCAATCAAATAACTTGGTTCTCAATGCATATAAGGCACACAGGGTATATATGTCGTAGGGATTTTAATTATATTTCTAAAACTATGGCCATCTGGGTCCAAATCTTGGCTTAAACAAGAATCAAAAATTAGTTTGGCAGTGCCCACCTCTTGCTTTCCCATCATGAGAACTGCTCTGCATTTTGTGCATCCCAAAATGTACAGCGCAGTTTGGGAGCTGGTGGTGACTGCCCCAGGGAAGCATGGCTGGTCTGAAACAGCAGAGGTGTTGTAGGCAGGTCAGTATGTGTGAGCTCATGTGGTTTAGTCCTTATGTAGGCTTCCTAACCACCCATAAGTAGCTGATTGAGGCACCAAAATCTAACAGAAGATTCTGCCACTGGCAGAAGTGCTGTGTGAGCCACTGCTGTTGTCAGAGCTCAGAATTCCCCAGGGACACCCACCCACTGCCCTGGCCATGAGTGAGCACCCAAGGCCTGTTTTGGCTCAGCCCAGGACACCCTGAGCTTGCTTCCAGAGCACAGGCTGAGCAGAGCAACAAGATGAGGAGCAGGGTGCTGCAAGGAAACCATGGCCAGCCATGTCCCACCAGCGGGTGGGGGATTGAGTGTTCCACCAGGGATAGTAAAGCCTAGTGCTGCTCATGGTAACCTGATATGATCTTTTAATTTCTCAAACTAAGATTTAATCTGGTCTGCCAAATTAGCATCAAGTTGGCTGATGTGTGTAGCTTCAGGTGAGACCAGCTTTTGGAAGACAGAAGAGTAGCCCATCCCCAGACCACTATGTCTCCTCGGCCTCCAGCCACACCTGTAAACCTTCCCCATGACATTGGTCTTCATTTACCTGAAGTATTTAAATACCTTAGCACTCACCATATGCTCCACTGTAAACACAGGGCAACCTCCGATTAGCTTGGAAAAAACAGAGGCAAGATAAAAACCGCAGACACGACGACAGCCGGTGTACAAATAACTGCCCTGTTAAACCTATCACTGGGTGTATTCCACTCGCTGCTGAAGAAATGGTCCATCAGCTTATGTCAAATCATTGCAGGGACTGTTTGGCTGTCACCTCCCTTTCCACCCTTGCCGGCTGCCGGAGTGAGTGAGAGGGTAATGGAAGAGGCAGTCCCCTGGGACAAGCAGCTCCCTCCCACTGACATGGCCTTCAGAGGCTTTCCCAAAACCCTTCGGAGAGGCAGGTACAAATTAAAGACAAGCTTTTCCTTGGCCGTAACAAGGCCCTGGGGATTGTTGTTAGAGCTGCAAAATCTTTCCCGCTGGCCTAAATAAATAAAGACGAAACACGTAGAAAATGGCTTCAAGAGCAGGACGTCAGACACAGGAAAATTTAGCGTGGCAGTCTGAATTGCTGTGCTACTAGAGCACAAGATTTTTTTCTTCCATAATAAATGTCAAATGTGGAAAAAGCTAGCATTCCCAAAGACAACTTACCTTCCCTCAAAAAAGAAAAAAAAAAAATAGTTTGCCAGAATTAGGGACAATTGCTGAGATCCTTTTTCAGACCTATTCCCACTGAAACAGAAGCCTCATTTTCCCTGAGCGAAGGCTGCCAGGTCCAGATGCTTGCACTCTTACCTCCTGTCCCCACACAGACATACAAATTCCTATTGACATCAAACAGCTCCCAGCATGATCGTTTTGAAAGCCAGCCTAAACTTCTCATCGATATTAACTCAAAACTGCGTGTGCATCATGATAAAAAAAACCCCACGAGCGATATCGTTTTATTAACTGAAATAAAAGGTTGGAGAAAGAATTAAGATAAAACAGCAAAAGCAGAAAATGTATCTCCTATGCTTAGGGAGTCATTCAACCTATAAATGGTCTGCAGGAGTCTCTTAAAATACATTTTTCCAATCTATTTGAGCTACGAGAACTTGTACGCCACGCAGCTCTGCATTGTTGCTACAGGCACTTAAATACCCAGCCGTCTTCTGCTTATCCTGACGCCAGTCCTGTTGTGATGCTCTACAGAAGAGCCCTGTCACCTCCGTCCTGCTTTGCGTAGGGCACACTTTACATTGCCATTGCCTAATTTTTTCAGTAAGAGTCAGGGAATCAAGGTGTCACTGGGTCTCTGTTTTTGTGTCGGGGCCAACAAAGTGCTTGTGCTCAGCTTTGTGATGAGGAGCTTGATGAGGAGCTGTCTTTAAGAACCAAATACAGGGTGCAGCATCCTACCTACATGTGCAGCATCATACCTACACGTCACGGTGCTGTCATCCCGTGTCTGTGGCTCTGTCCAAAGGAAAGTGAATTGCTGCCGTAGAACCAAAGAAAAAATTGTATCATGAAGTGTTTTGTTGTGACCAGTTGTTCTCATGGAACTCAGCTCTTGTGTTCTGTCAGAGGTGATTGCTGCGGGCTTTGGAAAACTAGGTGAAGGAAAAGCCTCCTGTTTGCAGGGCAACAGGCTGATCTGACACTCTGAAATGGGTGGAAGGATCTCACTTCTTTTCAGGGTGACTGGGGTAAAATTGACTTTGACTGAGACATCTGTCTGGACATAATTTTCTCTTTTCCAACCCAGGAGTAAAATTAAAGGTGTATAAATAAACCCATAACTCAGCCCGCTGTCTTGCAGATGTGAATTTCCTCGACACTTGTTGTACAGGAAGCTTAAAAATGCTGAAGCTAACCAGATATTTTTGTCATGACTTAATTCTAATCTTTCAGGTATCATAAAAAAAGAGCAGCCAGAAGATATATGTGTCAGAGAAACCCGTGTGCAGCCCCTCGAGCTGTGCTGGGGCGAACGCGGGGCTGCCTCAGCACAGCCTTTGCGCGGGAGCCGAGTGAGATCCAGTTGCTGGCTGTGACCTGGCGAGCACGGTTATTTGACAGCGAAAGCTTGCACGGTGTGTTTGGGGATTCCGAGATGGTGCCTGCATGACTCTGCTTGGTACACATTGCAAAACGCTTTGGGAATCTCCTTCCGAAAGCCGTTGACCGGGACAAGAGCCGTATTCTCCCAGCGATCAGCCAAGGAGACAGGGTGTAAACGTGGTGATCTGTGAGCTTTCAGGACCGTGGGGTCTAAAGGGTTACAGCTAAAATGTCTGTAGAAAATCAGCTTTAAAATGTTATACAACAAAACATGTTATTGCTGGTATTTGAGTCAGGCTTGATAATGCATTTCAGGCTAAAATATTTCTTTGATTGTCACAGAAATATGTGGAGAGCCAAGTGTTTGCTTTCAGTGTGCAGAATATATTTGGTTGCATTTCATTACCAGAGGCTAATTGTCTGAGAAACAGTTTTCACATCCAGAATTCCTGATACGGTGCAGGGGAGGTGGGGAGGGGGGGATGGAGGGTAGGGGGGTGGGAAGGCAAAAAAGGCTACTGGGAACCAAGAAGCCTTATGTTGCTGATTATTTAAGAGTGAAAGGATCAGTAGTGGCAGCGAGTATTTAGGCACTTTTTGAAAGAAATGTAGGTTAGTTCTTGGATTGATGTGGGTGCCCAGGAATCCTACCCAATGCTGGAGTTAAAGCACTGCATGTGCACTGGCTGTTTGTTTATAAATACCTCAATAGCCGTTTTCAGTAAAATATGGAAATTCCTTCATTCTGTAGCCGTTCTCTGTTAGATCATTAAGCA
Organism: Porphyrio hochstetteri; assembly: GCA_020800305.1. NCBI lineage: Eukaryota > Metazoa > Chordata > Aves > Gruiformes > Rallidae > Porphyrio > Porphyrio hochstetteri. The sequence continues at coordinate 165,033,204 of CM036905.1, read as the reverse complement.
TGTCAATACTGCTGAACAATCAAACGGGGGGGAAAAATGGTTTAATCTGCTTATGCTGGAGTGCTTATTTATTACAATCATTCATCAACAAGACCTGAAAAAAAAAAGGAGGGGGGGGGGAGAGGGTGTTGATTATATCCATTGGTTAAATACTGCGTGGTACACAAACGTGGCAAACACAAGAAAAAAGATGGGCATCCTGCCTGATAAAGAATTACACTGGAAGTGAAAGACTGACCTACAGTCAGCAAATGTTAATCATTTTTACACCAAAGTGAGTGTAACGTTTCTATAGGGAAATTACTTCAATCTGGTCAGTGCAAGGAGCAGTTTGTATAATCGGATTGCAAATAAGGTTTGATCACATTCCAGCTTAATCTACTCTCTGAGCACCATTTACAGCACTAAATCAAACACTGGGAAGCTGCAGGTGCTGCTTTACAGTCATTACACCCAAGGGGCAGGGACTTGGTAATAAACAGCAAATAAATTGAAGCACTGACTTGCCTGCTACGGGGCATTTCTAATTATCCTCTAGTTTAGCTGGAAATTGTCATGCTCTCATCACAGCCTATTTTAACTGCTGCTGAATAAGTGTGACACTTTTAGACTGAATTAGCTGAGAATATGAAGAAATGCCAGCTTCTTTCTTTCTTTCTTTTTTTTTAAGATGTTGGATCAGAAGTAACTTGCTGAGATCCAAGAAGGACATTCTGTTTTCACGTCCTTACACTGGAAGGAGAAACGTAACAACTGTAAGCCTCATATATTTTAATTATGGGCTGAAGACCTGCTGAAATGAGCAGCACTTGTCATGATAACTCACACACATTACCAAATAGGCTGATAAGTAGGGCTGCAGCCTCCCGTGCTGTAGTTGATCCAGGATTGCTGGTGTGGTGGTGTTTCCTGGAAAAGTTGATCTCGAGAATCAGTGGTGGTTAACAAAGCAGCACGCTGCTGCTGTGATATATTTAATAAGCTTAAGAAGAAGGGAGGAAGGCAGGACCCCTTGCTTCTTAAAGAAAAGAAAAAAAAAAAGAGTTGTTTGAAAATGCAAAGATAATTGCGATGATTAAAAGCCACAAATATCTTTGCCATTTGTGATACCTCCAGATCCTCCCACTCAGGTTTCATTCTAGTAACTTGTCAACACAAGTAGCACTCGGGAGGAATGTTGATATAAAGAGGCATCTCTGCTGGGAAGCACAGCACCGTAGCAGCAAAGGTATGTGATGCACCTTGGTGAGAGGTGATGCGGTGATCATTTTCAGTGCTTCTGATAGGACTTGTGATGTGCAGGTAGCCTGACAGCTGCAGTTAAGAAGTATAGCTCATACCCAAACTAAACAGTTCTCTGTGGAGGCAGGGGGGATACAACAGAGCTGATGGTAGGCAGCTTTCTAGCTTTTCCAGCTAGAAAGAAAGTAGTTATAGCTAGCTAAGACGTATGTCTTTCTGTTTTAAAAAGAAGTAATCGTGTAAAATTCCAAACGGGATCGAAGTCCCAATTTGTGAACATATTTTTACCTAGATGTGATGCTTTTTATTAATACACTGTGAAATAAGATTCATAACCTTTAGGTAAATTGTTCCCCCTAATACCCCTAAAGTAGCGTTTAGCAGGTAATAATAATGCAAGCAATTGGATCGCCGCTCTGCAAACATCCCTCTTCTGCTTGCTAATGAACAAGATACAATAGAATAATCCTTAGGTTTGCATCTTTTCCGACTTCAAACAATTAACAGCTTAAGTGATTTATTACAGGAAAAAATGTGCGTCTGCCTTTTCTTTTTTAACCAGATCTCAGTGGTTCACCTTTGGAGGGGAGAGAGAATACTGCAGAGTGCAGCATAGCTCCTCTCATCCGAGCTGCAAATAATCCCAGCTCGCTGACCTCGGCTTCCAGGCTCCAGGGAGCAAATAAGGACTGTGCGACCACCGGGCCACAGTATTTATTTCGGTAGGGGGTAAATGGATCTTCTCTGCTGGATAAACTCAGTTGCTGGCTGGAGTGACAGCAGAGCAGGGACTGCCCCAGTGCGCACTGAAATACTGCTGGAGTTTTTAAATCGGAGGAGCAGGGGCTGGGCTTCTCTGGAAGCACCTGCTTTGAGCTATTTTACGGCAAGAAAAGACTAGAATCGAGCCCAGAAGGTAATAAAAATAAATGTTGAAGGCCCAGAATGACTGGGATCTCTGTCTCTGTTGAGTCCAGTCATTTTTCACCACCAGTCTTCAAAAGTGCGTGTTTATTTGTGGACGTTATTACAGAGGCACAAAGTATTACCCTGCCCTTAATACTTGTTTCCTCCCCCCACCCCGCCCCCCAAAATAGCTACTGTTATTTCCAGTGTCCACAACCAGGACCACTCAACATTAGCTGGCAACTTTATTTTATTTTTTTTCTTATGGAAATGCAAAGAATGTTCCTTTGTTACATGTTGATTTGGTATGGTATCTGCATTTAAAGTACCTCCATGTTGTAGATGAGCTATGCTTTTCACATTATGTTCTTTCTTTTGGTTTTCAGGCAAATTAATTAACATGATACAGAAAACGGAGAATACAAATGCTGAAGCCCTCACTTTAAACCCTCATACTCTTTTGTTCTCCATTATTGCACCAAATTATTTAATTGGGTCTCTCTGATTGTGCACAGACACAGAAAAGAACACAGTCTATTGTGAGAAGCCCTACAACCATAATGCAGTATCAAATTCAATTCCCATCAAAAGTGCTTGCTGCTAAAAGCCTGTACTGTGGCTGCAGATTAATGAAGATCTGCATTGAGCAAAGTGGTGGTCGTAGAGACATTATTTTTCTCCAATAGAAGGCCTATTCTTGAAGAACAATAAAAGCATAGAAAAGCGTTAGTCTGCTTATGGATGGAAATAAATCAAAATGAATAAGAGGGTTGATGGAAATAGTCTGAAAGCAGTAGAGTGGAATTCTGAAAATACTGTTTTTGTTTTGTAAGGATTTTTTTTTTCCCATAGTCTCTCAAAAATGCTGCTTGATGGAGGCTCAAAAGCCTTGGAGTGAAGGACAAATTTGAAAAATCAGAAACTAATTGCAGAAAATCAGCATTTCACAAATGCATTTTTTTCTGCAGATAAGTTGCACAGAATCCAGACTCAAAATAAGAAGAAAATGTAAAGAAGGAGGGAAATCAGTCATGCTAACTAGTACACAAGTCTGACCCAAAGAACAACGAACAGCTCTGAAACAGCAGTCACCTTCACATGAACTCTTCTTCTTTCCTTTTTCTTGACAGTTTTGTATGTTAGTTTTCTTTTTAATTCTTTCAGCATCCAAATCAACTTTGTGCTTACTTGCTTCAATGATTAGGGCCAAACCCCCTGGTAAGTTACCAGCAATTGGAAATGTCGCCTTTGACTGTAGCTGGACAAGCTCGTGACTGTAATACAAAGCAATTTCCTTTTAGACCCATGTGGTTCCTCCATTCAGACTTAACAGGTGGTATCACCTCAGCATTGCTCTGTGCTGGGTGGGTTTGAACAACGAGCAGAGTACTTGGGCCAGGCTGTGGTCAGCCAGTCATCTTCAGGCTCTGCAGAGAGGAAGGGACCTGTGCTCACATCGCCTGAGGTCGCCCACCGAGTGGAGATAGCCAGGCTAGGATGCTGAACAGGCTGAATTTCCTCTCTGGAAGTCTCTCCTCCTCTGCCTTTGACTGTGTAAAAAACTCATGGCATTTGGATTCCTGACTTAAGTGAACTGTTAAGTGCCTAAAAAAACCCAGGATGAATCTGAAACAGAGATATCCATCTTAAATAACACTGTAAGTCCTGCATTGCTCTCCGAGCTGTATATACAATGGGATGCCCAGGTTACACCAGTTTACTCGGGAAGTGGTTCCACCTCTGCACTGAGGATACACGTTTAGAAACAAGAAATCCAGAAGCAGGTCCGGGACGAGAAATGCTTTATTATCATCATGTTATGCTACTTTTCACCAGGTCTTTCAGGCCCAAGGCACTCACAGACCTGAAACCCTTCTTCAAGAAGAACACCTGTTGTCCAAAGAAGTCATCAGGGTGAAAGCCAGAGCAGTAATAAAACCTCTTTCCAGAGCTGGAGCTGCTGGTGTGTGATTCTGTGAGATGCTGTGATTCAGAGGCCTTGTCCTCTGTAATGAACTACCCTGTGTTGAATGATACCAGCCAATTATTTAACCCATTACTTTATACAGGGTAAAACAGCGCTCATCATAACTACTGGATCATAGAATGTGTTAGGCTGGAAGGGACCTTTCAAGGTCATCTAGTTCAACCTCCCTGAAGTAAGCAGGAACACCTTTTTAAGTAGATCAGGTTACTTAGAGCTTCATCAAGCCTAGCCTTGAATGTCTCCAGGGATAGACCCTCCACCACCTCTCTGGGCAACCTGTTCCAGTGTCACACCATCCACATAGTGAAGAACTTCTTCCTAATATCTAATCTAAACCTACCCTTCTCTAGTTTAAATGCATTGCCCCGCATCGTGTCACTCCATGCCCTTATAAACAGTCCCTCCCCAGCTTTCCCGCAGGCCCCTTCAGGTACTGAAAGGCTGCAATAAGGTCTCCCTGGAGCCTTCTCTTCTCCAGGCTGAACAAGCCCAACTCTCTCAGCCTGTCTCTGTAGGAGAGGTGTTCCAGCCCTCTGATCATCTTTGTGGCCCTCCCCTAGGCTCATTCCAACAGGTCCCTGTCTTTCTTGTACTGGAGACCCCAGAGCTGGATGCAGTACTCCAGGTGGGGTCTCATGAGAGCTGAGTGGATGGGGAGAATCATTTCTCTTTATCTTCTGGCCACACTTCTTTTGATGCAACCCTGGATGTGATTGGCCTTTTGGGGTGTGAGCGCACATTGTTGGCGTATGTCCAGCTTTTCTTCCATCAGTCTAAGGTCTCCCCAGAGCCTTCTCTTCTCTAGGAAACCTACCCCCAAGTCCTTTTCCGCAGGGCTGCTCTCTGTCACACCATGCCCTCATTGTTCCTCAGCCACTGAGTGAAAAGAGATGCAGGTTTTTCTTACGTGATGCTCACAAGTATGTCTTGAACCCACCTTACAGACTTAATTAGAGTTTCAGCAGTCACCCAAGATTTGCATTGCTGCTTACTATGAGTGCATTGGAGGTGGGAACAAAGTGGAGATGTGCTTCTTGATCTGTATTTTGCCCTGGATTATGTCATACAAAACCATGAAGTAGTTTTTAATTATACTTAGCAATTACTCTAAGCCCTGCTCGCTCTTTTATTCATTAGTATCTCATGTTCTGAGCTCTACGTAGATGAGAATAGTTTCTAGAACAGTTCCAAGGAGCCATGTCCCGTGGCTGAGATGTGTAGTGCAGCTAAAATAGAGAAAAATTCTCAATTTTTGAAAGGTCCCAGACCCAATACCCTTTACCCTCTTAGAAAAACTGCCCTGACTGCTCTAATTTCCAGATTTATATGGAAAGGAACCTGGCTTGGAGACGCTGCTAGAAGTTGAGTGAGTCCAAAGACAGGAGAAACAGATGCTTCCAGATCTGTCACCCCAAGAGGCCGGGAACACACGTGGGGACTGCCTGCCACTCCATGCTTGTCTAGACATGGGCAGTTGTAACACTAGAACAGATCAGTGCAGCATGTGCACTGTAACTTGATGGTTTGAAATACCTCATCATGGCTACATTGTCCCATGTCTGTTGTGTGCAGATCTTTGCACAAGAGTTAAGAGCCCCTAAGTAATTATGCTGAATAAAACAGCCTGAAAATGTAAGAGAGTTAAGCCACAGCACACATGACTTTCTTCAGTGAAGGATTTGATGCCTGTGAAATGCATCGCAGATCCATGTACAGGCCTAAAGGGAGACCGTTGCTCTCCTGGAGACACAGCTGGAGGCCCAAAGCACCATTGCTTCTACATCACTGAGTGCCAGCTCTGTGTCAGCACTGTACCACAGGCCTGTCCTGTGTTGGCAAAAGGGAGCTTTCCTGAGGGGGTTAGACCAGTTAACACTGACAAAGCTGAACACATTTTGCAGCACAAACAATGTATAATATTTGGTTTACTGCTCCTTTCCTAGTTAGTTCTCTCTTCCTAAACTCTCTCATTTTGGTGGCTGATGTTAGCAATCTACATGAAGTCTGGGGTTTAGGCAGCATCCATGCTCACCATCCTCTTCATCACCACCCTCTCCTCGCCATCCTCTCCCCAGAGACCTGAGGTACCTGGGGAAAACCCTGTCACTAGGAGGAAGGCACGCTGCGTGGGTAGTGCTGCTCCCAGGTGTTCACCAGCACATGCAGTGAGGACTCAGGAAGCCCAAAACTGCTGGGGACTGAGAGGGTCCCACGTGCTCAGAGAGTGACTTATTCTCCCATCTCCAGGGTAAGTAATAGCTTTTTCCCGCACCCAAGAGCTGGTTGGACGGGATCTTGCACAGCCTGAAATGGGAAAAGAAAGAGACTGTGGTTTTTTCCTAATGTCACCAGGCTGCAGATTGCAGTGATCCTAGTTTTTTGTATCATACCCCTTCTCATTTTTCAGATTCGCTGCCCAGCACTGTGAGGTAAAAAATGGCTTGAACAGTGGTAGGTCTCATCCTATGAAACTTTATTTTTCTTAAAAGTTTTAACTTTAAAGGTGGAAAAACACTCCAAAGGAGGTCATAAAGTGGTACCCAGTCTGTGCTAGTAGAAAGGGAAGCACGTATGGGAGAGGGCTGGGTGCTGCAGGAACAGGACTCTATGTCACTGCCATGGAGTAAGTCCCCGGTCTGAGCTAGAAAGCACCCACGCGTTGACCTTGTTGGGCTGTGAGCAGCTGCAAGGACTGACTGTGGCTCCTTGTGCCTATGCTTCCATCCATGTTAGATCACATGGAATTTGTAATCCCCACAAGCCATGCCAAATGAATTAATGACTTTGGACCACAGTATTACTGTGGTAACCAATTCTGCATCCGACACCTAAATACTTCTGCCGAACCCTAACCCAAACCCAATAAAAGATGAAATGGAAGTTCCTCGCCCCACTTGTTTGATCAGACAAGAAAGCAAGCTGAACAAAAAGTCAGACAAAAGTATATTGGACTCAGACATAGCTCCTTCACCTTCTCCTTGAAGTTGTGGCCATTTTCTGGGAAACAGAGATGTGAAATGACACTTGCAGATTTATACACCTGCTGTTGTTCTAGCAAAATGAAGGCAGGAGTGGAAATGAACCCCACATTGGGAGAGAACATCTAGCCTTTGCTGCAGCCTAACTAATCTCTCCACAGCAAGTACTTGAACATTGCTTTTCTGCTATCAAATTATCTCTCCACAAATTCTTCTTATAAGAGGGTTACCAACCAAAGTTCCTCATCGGGCAATTCCTTTCCTGGGCAAAACTTCCCTCAATAAATACTGCAAGCATCTCATGCCTGCGCTGTCTTCGACACATCTGTCTCTGGCAACAAAAGCACTTTAGACATAGTGAGCTTTGCACTGTGTTATAACTTTCATATTACCCTTTGCACAGCCATTTTACTTCAGCTGCATGCTGTGTATCATTCATTGCGAGTTTACTTCATTCTCTGGATTCATAGCTGATGCTCTCTGGACCATAAAATTTCAGCTGCAAAACCAGAACATCTCATTATTTCTGAAATATCGAGCTTGTATCTTCTTGATAAATAATTCCTACTAGTATAATGTATCAGACTAAAACATATTTTCTGAGGCCAGTGAGGTTAAAGCGGCAATCTCACCTTTTTTAATTTTTTTGCCCTGAAGACAGTGATTTCCATATATAGAGTGACCCCGGTTTGTGTTGAACATGGGGAATGAGGATGAAGCATGAAACGACACATATTGCTGTCAGAGATTTGAAATGAGGCCTGCTAACCTGTAGGCAGCCTTACAGGACTAATCAGTCCCTCACATTACCAATGTATTCAGATTGCTGCACGCCGCAGCCAGCAATGGCCGGGGAAGTTTGCCTTTTTTTATCACTGCCATTGACAAACATTACATTTTAATGTGATTCTTCCCTTCCATCCACTGTCTAAAAAAAAAAATAATATAAATAAATAAATAAAATAAAATAAATCTTTTGACACCATATCTCTGAGACACTGGTCTCATCTGGTTTCCTTGATGCTTGAAGAGTGGGTGCGACTGTGTTGATTTGCTTTTGAATATACATTAGTCAGCAGTGCTTAAACAGCAGATAACATTTTTTTTACTCTTGTAGCTGACAACACAAACTCTTTTGAATTCAGCTTGTTTCTTAAACTTTGCCTCTGAAGTTTATGGTAGGCCAAGTCACCTGAGCTGAGCTTGTTTGGAAACGATGGAAGGTTCGTGAGCAGGAATGAAAGCCAAAGCCTGTCTTTTACTCATGAGATTTCTATTTTTTTGATATATATTAGTCAAAGCATTAAGAAAAGACCCTCTTGAATCCATAAACTCCTGACTTTCCCTCTCAGAGCGCACACCCAGCAAAGTCTGGTTTTCCCCTTTTGTAAGACCGAAGTTTCAGTGCTGATAAAATGTAATTTCCATAATGCTCTTTCAGATGGCTGTTTTACTGGGTGTTACTTCATCTACAGGCAGCGGTACTCCTTGTGTTCTTGGTACTATGCTCTGACTCTCCATTTCAAGGGTTTTTGCGAGGACATCAAAGCAGAAAAAGAGAAAAAAACACCACGAAAAATCCTAGTGAGTTGTAGCTGCCCAGTATCCTTCAAGTGAGGACAATATTGCCAGGCTTTTGGGGTGGAAAAGTTATGGTGGGATGAGCTGAGGCAAGGGCAGTGGTCATACCCCTCCTCTAGTCCCAGTCCAAGCAGAAAACCACCTGGAAAAGTAGTGTACTGTCTGGTGTGATAATCCCTCTCTTTGGATCCTCCCCATCCCTTCTGTAGGATTCCCTGCAGGTCTGGGATCCATGAGGGTCACTCGCTGATGGTGTCCTGGAGCATCCATAATGCTAAAAAATTTTCTGTAGGATGTTTTGCACTCTTCATACTTGGAGGGAGCTCCTGCAGGGTGGCTCAGGACACAGTGATCCACCCTCTCTCCCCCATCCTGGGCTGTACATTCCTTTCCCCTCCCTTCTTCTGGCACCTGTGCTCATCCAAACCTCCAGCGAGCTAGCTCCAGGCACAAGACCAGCTGAAATTTAGCTTGGGATTAAAAGAAAAAAAAAAGGTGAATGGAAGCTTAAAACTGTTGCAGAACCTGATCCTAAAGGTGCTCAGCAGCTCTTGGAGATAATGAGCATCCCACAAGTTCAGACCCAACCTTATCTCATCCTGGAAAAAAGGTAGATGAGATGTGCTAACCCAAAACAGTGATTTCCTGATTTGGTGAGTCCATAGTACATCCTTCAGCGTGGTGCAGGGGTGCTGAAGCTGGGTCCAGGAAGAGCTGCTCTGGAAATGGCAGTGATATGGTTGCATCAGCACAGTGCTTTAGCCTGGTAATCCCTCCTGAAGGGAGGTCAAATCCATAATTCTAACCTGGCACCATCTGGCCTAACAAGGCTCTGTCAGGTCACAGCCCTCCCTGAAGTCCTGTGAAGCTGCCAGCTCTGTGGGAACATGTTGGATAATGCCAGAGACATTGGATGGCACAGCCCATCCATGTGTAGACAACCACACTGAGCACTGGACCTCCATTGGGATCGGACACGCCAACAGTCAGCCACGGTGTGGATGCTCTCCTGGATGCTCCTCAAACTCACTGCCTCTGTCTGGAAATCGCTCCCCCCCACACACCTTGTCATTGTGTGTCGTTTCTCAGTGCTTCCTCCTCTCAGAAGGATGGACCTGGAGGCTCAGTTTACCACACAACTCAAAAGCAGCTCTGGGGAAATGTCTACTCCTCATGAAACGGAAGAAGAGAAAGTTCCTACTGAGGTTTTACATGGGTGTTATTTTCCCCCTTGTGTAATGTATGCAGTTGAACTGATTTTTTTTTCTCCTTGAAATAAAGAGCTTCAAAGGCAGTTTAAATAAATAAATAAGCTTGATGAAGTGATAGAATTTTTCTGGAGGAGAGATCATCGGCAAATTCATTTTAGAATTTATTTTTTTTTCAAACCATGGCATCTTGTTTTTAAGAAGATGTTTGAAGTCTTTGAATTTGCCCCTTGGACCCATTTAAATCTAATTTCTAATCCCTTAGTCTCTGTAATCATATGAAACCTCTATTTTGGTATTATCATTTCATTCCTAAGTATTTGCCAAATACATACTGTATCATCAAATATTTGTCATATAGTTGTGATTAAGATGTAGAGCCCTCAAAAGAGGTTGATAACAGTTTAAACAACTTCGGAGTAAATTAAGGGATTTAGAGGATTAGAAAAGAGATAACAGATGTTAAATGTGTATTATTTTTTAAAGTTTTGTTGATTTTAAAATACCTGCCACAAATAATGAAAAGTGGGAGTTGTTCTTGCGTGTTATATTCACACTTTCCATTCTCCTGTGTGTAAAAAAAACCCAGTTAAAAATCAAGTATCCCTGCCACTGTTCAGCAGGGTGTTTTACCTCAGCAGGATGTTTCCTCTGGTGAAGGTAATAATGGTTGTGAACCAAACTCCACCATTTAAACACCTGACAAAGTTCACCTCTCTCCAGCGAGGCAGAAGGCAAACCTTCAGGCCCCTGGACCCTATGATCCGGGATAGGGAGCAAAAAACCCATCCTCCCCAGTAAGAGCATTTGTGCTCATCCTGATATAAGTAAGGGCTCCAGGCATCAACTCACACAGGGTTGCCATGGCTCTTTGAGGCGGTGGGTGCCACAGAGGTCATGCCCCAGAGCTGGGCAGGGGGAAAGGAGAATGGTAGGATGGGGAGAAATGACCAGGTCTCACCTGGAGTGGCACTGGGCCACGATTCAGGCACATTGCTGAACTGGGGGAGGGGGCTGGGTGATGCTCCCAGGGGCTGAAGTAGCCATTAAAAACTAGATGGGGTTTCATTTGGTGTCCTCAGCACAGGTTACTCTTTTGTCAAATTACTGGGAGGTTGTCGCAAAAAGAGACTTCAGGGCTGAGCTCTTGATTTATCACAGAGGTCTACAATTTTAAAAGCTCCTATAAAAGCTTCTTCCCACAGAGGTTTCATTTTATCCATGTGAAGAAGTGGGTTTTCAAACACTGAGAGAGCTTCTCTCAGCCACACAAGCAAGGCAGCTCTTCGAGTTCAGGCACTCAGCAGATTAACAGTTATTATTATATCTTACCCAGCAGCCATAATGTGAGGGATGCTAATGCAGAAAGATGGGGTGAATAGTTCTTATAAAAAAAAAAAATGCCTGGAGTCTGAAAAGGTAAATACAAATAAGAGAGTGCAAAAGGTACCTGGTTGCAGACACCTCCTTGCACAGACAAGGGGACTTTTCGTGGATGACCAGGGCAAGGATCCCAACGGAGCTGCTGCGCCGTTGAATGCGATCCAAGACCAGAGCTGAGCAGTTTTGAACTTGGAAACAAAAGTTCTTGCCTGGCAGCAGCTGGAAAAGCACGAGACCACACCTGAAATGGTGTGTTTATACCAGGTGCTGCTTTACAAGACGGGCATCAGAGCAGTAGAAACAGAGCAGAAAAGAGCAGCAAGTATGAGAGGAGGCCTCAGGTGTTTCAGCAGGAGAGGGACGTTAAGGGAACAGTCGCTGCGTTCATTGCCAAAGAGGAGATAGACAAAAAGGACCATTCCACCCCTGAGATGCTGAGGAGCAGCAAATAGCTGGACGCTGAGGATGGGAGAATGGAACAGAAAGCTGGAGAAAGAGAAGACAAGGTTTTCATGGTGTTTCTGCACACTTTCTCCCTATAGAGAGTAATTAGTATGAGGAACACAATAACCCACAATAGTCAGGCAGCCCTGGATGTGTTTACAACACAATGGTTTGCTGCATTGGCAGGAGAAGCTGCAAAGCCTCTTGGAAACCCCCTTGTTAAAATTCTCCCACCAAACTGAGGTTTATATGACAGAGATAAAATCAAAAAAGCTGAGACACAAAATGCCTTTCAACTAGCAAGGGACATAAGGGGATCTTCCACAGGACAGAAAAAAAAGGAGAATAAAGGGAAGGGAAGCACCCATTAGTAAAAGGCAAATAAGCAATGATGCAGAGCAGACTGAAGTCTTTAACATCACATACAGCACCCTCTCCCTTTCCCTCAGCCCCCTGTTCCAAAAAATGCAAACTGTGTCCAGTTATTTATCAAAACTATTTTTTAGGAGGGAACAGGGCCTGCAGCCAGGATAACAAAACCAGGTGGAATTGCAGAATATTTCTGTTGGGTAAATACCCAAGCTAAAGGGGATGCAGGTCATTCTGCAGCACCGAAGGGATGGTTTGGTATCACCCACAAGGCAATGCTGAGCTACCAACAGGACAAACCGTGGTACCCGCTGTTGTATGCGATGGTGACTCTGAAATGAGATTTTGGACTCCTAAACTGGGCTCTGGTCTCCACACCAGGCAGGAAGTTAAGCATGGAAGCGCTGAAGTCCTTTATTAGAACTAGATCACTGCCCTTATTTTTGCTGCTGTAGTAATTTTTTAGGTGTATGGGCTAGTCACACAAGTTACTGTGGTGGAGGAGAAGGTGTAAACTTCGCCTAAGTCAGCTGTCCTGCAATAAGTGCCAGTGCACCAGTTCTTCCCATGGGATACACGCAGGAGAGCCTCCTCCTCATCAGGTAAATGAGGGGTAAACAGTCAGCCTGAAGAGGGAGAATTTTCTGTGGGGAGAGGAGCAATTTAAGAGAGCCAGCTTTGAGGCATGTTCACACTTCAGCTAGCTGGCAGTCGTAAGTTCCTGAATCCATATCCTTAGTCCTAGGATGCAGAGGAGTATTTCTGAAGGATGTGTTTTTCCCTGCTGTGTTCAACAGGCTGTACTTGAGGAGATGGTCTGTCAAAAGAACTGCATGGCTTAATTGGCATCCCAAGGCTGTTCGTCTTTCTCCTTGATTACAGTTACAAGTGAGCATTTAACTAGTAACTCATGAGTTAATTGTCTAGGGCATCGCAGCAGACACACTTCTGGCAGAAGGGAGTAGAAGGTGTAAGAATACAGATGTAAAGTTTTGGAGAACCTTTAGCAAAACACCAGGACCACGCTTTGATTATGAACAAGATAAAAATACAGCACTGAGACCGATTTCCAAGCCAAGTGACCTGGAAGTTGAGTCAACATTTTGGACTACATCCTCAGGAGGATGCATACAGTGGTGTGTTGGAGGAATTTTACTTTGCATCCTTTGGACAAATCTGCCTTATTAAACTCATACTTAAACAGCCCTTTCAGACTGCAGTACTCCGCTTGGTTTGGGTTTTGTTTGGTTTTCCTTCAGGTCTCTGTGATATTATTTCTGAAAACTAAGTAAAGTTCTTGCACTTTTGTTGTGATGCTTCCTTGACAGCCTGCTGTCAAAATCAGGCACTGAGAGCTTTTCCCAGTGGTAGGTAATGGAGCCATCAATGTCTTTTGGAGCTTGTCTGGGGGAGCAGGGTGTTTCTTCCCCCATCACTTCTAGCCAGAAGCAGGAGGCTAGTGATTGCAGCACCTTTTTCCATGAGAGGAGGCAGATAGCTCATGGAGGGGGCTGGCAAAGCCAAAAGCTGTTTTTTGCCACCCAGGATGTCTGGGTTCAGGCAGACGAGTGTGCGGGAGCCCAAGGTGAATGGGGTGCCAAGGCTCTGATGGCAGCTGCTGGAGATCTGGTCAGAGGGGCTGAAGGAGCTCAGAGTGGGCAGGCACCTCTGTCTGGGCAGAGCCCTGGTGTGAACACCTTGATTTGGAGATAAATCTCATTCTTCTGGCTGCAGGGAGCTGCATCCTGCCCCAAGCTGGGCTCGTGCCAGCACAACCCCTTTCGGCCTCCCGCACGGTGTGTGCTTTGCTCTTGTCACTCTGCTCGTGTCAGTGAGAGACTTTCTATTGATTTCAGTAGATGTGGAAACAGGACTTAAAAGAGCAAATCTACCAGTGAAGCCCCCATACTGGCTAGCATGGAAAAATTTGGAAAGGTGCCACCTGGTAAAGCAGTGCCCCCCAGGTGAGGTGTGCTCTGTGGACTTTCTATGTTGCCAACCACGTATTGCCTGGCTTCCCAAATATCACACCCTATCCTGATTAGATTTGCTGGTTGTTACTCTCTTTATTTAGTTATCCCTTTGTAAACCAACAATGACTGTAAATTTAGGTGGAGGTGGCAACAGCAACCTTTTTCACCATGTGGAGGGAAAAAAAAAAGGCCAATGCCAGTCCCTGCTGATCTGCCTGGGTAGTTTGTTTTATTGGATTTTGTGATATTGAGATGGTTTGGCAACTGTTGGCCTGTCAGATTGAGAGGTCATTCACCAGCCTCCATCAGAGATTTAAAGGCACCAAGGAAACTCCTTGTGTCAATTTGACTCAATTTGCAAAGTAATGAGTTAAGCCCTCCCAATGTGTTTAGGGTCAGCTCAGATCTATTTGGGAAATGTTTGACTATTAGCATTTAAAGCTTCAGATGTGCCAAGCCCCATTTCCCCCTCCTGCTCCCCAGCCCTCTCCAGGTTGCTCCCTCCTTTAATTTCCCTGCAGGTTTTAGAAAGGATGCATTAAATTAAAATCACTAGCTGTTTTGTGAGCAGTCTTTTGTGACCAGTAATGAATGTAATGAGTGAAAAAGGAAAGGGAAAACAGGATGATTAAATGATGCTGGGCTGTTTTTCACCCAGCAGTTTGCAATGTGACACAAATGGACAATTGGGGCTTTTCTTTTCCCATTAATTTGTATCTGTGTTTGCACTTGTCACATAAAAAACAGACTATTTACTAAAACATGAGGTAGGTAACAGATGCCACCTCCTTTGGAGCTGAACCTGATTGACCTTATGTCTGCTAGTGCAGTTGCGCAATGTTATTTTGGATTTTCTCAACGTTGGGCACAGCCCCAAGCGCTACGACAGCTAGACTTTACTCTCATGTGCCTTTAGAAGGGTTGGTATCTTGCCTTTTATAAAAATGCACCCTAGTCATTTTGAAAGAGTTTCCCTCCCGGCATTGAAGGGTAGTCAGGATTCAGATTTTTTTCTAACTGTAGGCAGAACCAAGAGCTTTCCTTCCTCAGATGCAAGTTGAGTTTTTTTTCCATGATAGGTATTAATCAAAAGCTTTGGCAATTAATAATTTTCTGAGCCAGGGTGTACTCAGAACAAGTGAGTGTGTGCTCGTGCACGTGTGTGGTGTGTGTGGTGTGTCTTGGTTAAACCAAGTATCCGGATCTGAAATCCTCCAATATCTACATTCATTAGACCATTTTGGGACTACCCTGAGAAATAATTTATGCCTCCCCCAAATATGCTCAATTCCTTCTTATGCTTTTCTCATTTCTGTGCATCCCACAAAACAGCCCCTGGCCCAGGAACAACCTAGACCCAGCACCCTAGCTAAAGCGAAAGCCACACAGGCCTACGTACACAATTTGAAAGTGGGGTGCTGTTCTGTCTTGGTAGGATTCGCACCGAGGCTTTGGGCACGAGTGGATGTAGAGTTCTTGGAAAGTATCCCACGGTACACTCCAGCCTGAGCTCCTGGAAACAAACATCATAATGGTTAAATGGAATTGTATAAAATGGTGCCGATGGGAACAAGAGCGTGCTCCATCCAGTATTTCACTAGGCATGCATTTATAATCACAGAATCGTAGGGGTTGGAAGGGACTTCAGGAGCTCATCGGGTCCAACCTGATGAGTGCACTGGTCTCTGCTTGGGACCTAGCAGGAGGCTGAATCAAGGACCAGTCTGGCTGAAGCAATCTATGGCCACGGTCAATATCCCTACAGAGCACCTTTGTGATAATTCTCACAGGGACACAGAACAGGAGCATTCAATACAGAATTAGGGGAAATAAGCTGAAGCTGGACAGAGTGTGATGGGTTTAAAAAAAATGAACTTGGATCCACCATGAAAACAGGTCTTTTTAACATGATTGTTTACGGCTGCTGCACCGTGTGAAATGATAGGTTCTGTAGCTGCGATGGGGCTCTAATGAGAGTCATCAATGCCAGAGACAAATGACACATGCAGTCAGCCGCAGTGCTTTAGCAACAGGCAACCTTATCCTACTATTAAGTAAACTCTTCACCCAATTTCCATTTCAATTTTATAGTTGCTGCTGACACAAGTCATTAAAATGCACAAGCTAGCTTTGCAATTATTCATTCAAATAACACTTAAAATTGTGAGGGGGGTATTCTTGCTCTTGAACTTGCCGAGCTGCCATCCACACCTCACTGAAATGCTCCTTGAAAAACACACCGATGAGAAAGTGGCCTTTCCATCCTGATTTGCCTCCGCTTGAAGATCTGTTTCTGTTCACAGGAGGAAAATGAACTCTCATGCAAATAAGGCAACAACGGTAAATACTTTTTGTTTTGTTTTTATTGAATGGGAAAACAAACTTTAATTTGAATACTAAACCATCCAGAATATCTAGCTGAAAACATGTTTTTATTATTTACATTCCTAGGTTTGGCTTGTTATGCTCCTGGCATATCTATTCATATCTCTTGCAATATTTTTCATTTCATATATTAATATTTAATATTCTTTATACATTGTTCAACCTTAATGGTTGTCTAATTTCTGTTTTTCATCCACAGAGAAGCTATTAATTTATGAGCATATAGGGCAGTAAGTAATAATTTGCATGAATGCCTTGAGCAGATATGCTTCCATAGGCCTCCCATAGCATAGACTTTGGAAAGAGTGATACCATCTATTGGCCAAGCTTCAATGAACGCTCTTTACAAGAAGAAGAAGAAAAAAAGTTTTTTAATCCATAAAGAAGTCTACTAAGTGAAAAATCAAGAGAGATGACAGGAACTGGATTGTTCCTAGGGTTTGTTTGGCTTTTTTTTTCCCTTTATTAGTGTGTTAAGTATATTCCTGTGGTTTAGAAAGCATCACAGAAACTGAAGTTTTCTGTACATCCTCAGGATTTACAATGAGCATTAAAAAAAGATTCTGAATGACTGGCTGGCCTGCAGGGGCATCCCCACTCCTGGTGTTCCCAGCCATCGTCTGGGACTCTCTTTTCAGAAGGTCAGTGATAATTTATACCCTGTGGTAAGACTAACTTCTGAGTCCTTCTTCCACAGACAGATGTCAATGTAAAGCACTTATAATGTTTACTATATATTACTGTCCCCAAAAGACACAAATTAAGCAAATAAAGGAATTTATTTTGCATTCTTTTGAGTATGGGGTGGAGAAAAAACATTGTTTGTTGACTAAGTCAGCTCATTAGAGTATGTGAAGCTGCTTGCCCTGAATCTTCATGCATACAAAACATTTCTGATGGGAGACCTTTCTGCTGGGCTGGAGACTAAAGAAAATTTCAAATTTTTTGCAAGCACACAATATCAACAGCATTTCCTATGTGAACGTGTTGAAACTTTGTCTTCAACTTGTTTAACCCATCAAGTTCTGATTGCATTTTTTCAGTCCTTTTGTGAATTAAAATTTGATGTTAAGAATTTGAATGGAACATTAAGAAAGATTTTAATAAATTCTTGCAATATTTTAAAATGCCTTTTCTTTTTTATTTAATTTTTAAATTGGCACAGGATTAATAATAGCCCCATGACATGATGTTACAGTGTGATCAAAGCACGTTTCAAAATGCTGGATTTTCTTGTGGAAAGGAAAGCCTGTATTTTGACAGAGTTTTTCTGGAAAGTTGGAGGTCTCTACTCGGTGTCGGCGCAACTGAGTAGAGTCCTGCAACCACAAAGACTACACAACAAAACACAGGGATAGGAAAGGAAGAAAATGCCTGGTGGTTGACAGGTATCCACCAAGGGTTGCCCAAGTCCATTTTCCCACAATCTTTAAGCAGAGGAGCTGATCTGTACATTTCTCCTCCCATTATAGGAGCAAAAGGCAGTCCCCTCCACCAACCTGAAGTTACTGCATGATCTCCTGCGGTGCATCGCCTGTGCCAAGAGACATTTCCAGAACCTTCATTTAGAGACTGGACTCCGTATTTTATGTGGAGCTCACAAAAAATAAAGTGATGATGCGTGTGCACTTAATCTTGGCTTGGTTTGTTGCAAGATTGCATTCAGGCAGAAATGCATGCATCTTTTTCTTCAGTCATCTGCTGCTCCTACGTAGTGATAACACCAGTTCAATGACCAGAATGGTCTGGTTGTGCCCATGGGGGTACAGAGCAGAGCCTGGCTCACAGAATGCTCACCACCCACCATGGGGTCCTAGCTTTCCTACCCAAACAAGCAGCTGCCTGTGTCTGAGGTGTAGATCTGCTGGGTTGGGTCACGAGGGTGATAAAGGAGCTTTTAGGGTGTTCTTTGGCTGACCCATCCCAGGCAGCTGTGTTATCACACATAATATGCTGGGTGTACCCCCTTGACAAAAGTGTGTAGGGAACAAAAATCACTGGTCACTGTTGTGCTAATAAGATGAAGTTAATTAACTTCCTCTGACAAACCTTGTAACCTGATTTTCCTGGTGTTTGTGCGCTGGGAGAGTGTAGGAGTCCAGAAATAAAGGCTTGATTTAGTTGCTTTGGTGCTTCTGCCTGGTGTCTTAGCTGGGTTCAGTAGTCATCCATGTTAAAGACATATTTATTATTTTTTTTCTTATTGTTTGAATTGTAAAAAAGAAGAAGTACATGGTAGAAAATGCAGTTGAAGAAAAAAATATCAAACTAAAAATTATCTCCATAGTCATTTTCTACTCAATTTCCATGGTTGAAGAACTAAACTCTAGTATTAAAGTTCTAAATTAAGCTGTGTATATCACTGTACTAATAGTACTCGGTAGCATGTATAATAATCTGTCACATTGCTTTTCCAACTAATCATTAATGAATTAATGAAAGGGTTTCACTGGTTTTGTACTGTGTAACATAATGAGATATACAGTATTTAAGGCTTTCAAAGATTTAGGACTCTATTAATGAAAAAATAATTATTATCCTACAACAGTAATTAAGTATAATTTGCACGGAACTAACATTTTCTAATCCGTAAACAGTAGGGATGTCAACAGTTCCTCATGGAGCTCTGCAACTTTTTTTTTAAAGGAAGATGAATGGGCTAATGTGCTGGCAAAGAGGGATGTGGTTCAGAAAACTGGTAGCTACATCTTAGGCAGAAGGCCTTCGGGCAGATCTGGAGAGGCACATCGGTGCCTGCAGATGCCTATCTATGGCTTTAGGTGCCTAAATAGCCCGGGTCCTTGGATTTAGGTGAAATGCAATAAGAATGTGATGCATATGCCAGGAGTGATTTGCAAGGTGAAAAGGGAAGCAGCCTTTTGCATTCATTGTTCGTATCCTGGGGACTCTGAGGAGCCTTTTCTTGTGACATAAAGGGCTGTCTGAGGGCAGCTAAGGGCAGGTCTTCGAAAGGCATCGATTTACCGGGGGTTAAGTGGCTTTCTTTTGCCGCGGTTTTCCCAGGAACACCTTACCTTGCCTCTGCTGCAGGCAGAGAGTATGGCCCATGCCATTTGTGGTGGCTCACTTGAGAGGCAGTGAATGTGCTAAGTTGTCCCTGGACAAGTTGACATCAGATTGCAATTGCAATTTTGTCTGTTTTGCCACACCCAAGAAACATTGGCTCTGTATCACTGCTTTTCAGCATGGGCATGCCAAATGAACACGCAGGTTTGCCTGCATCCTCTGGACGGAGCCCGCCCCCAGAGCCATGAATAGCACCCACATACTGCGTTTGCAGGGCTCCTCTATGGCCTCGCAGGTAATAGATGGCAGAAACTACCATCAGCTGGAGTTTTTTCCTCTTTCTGCATGGCTGGGTGATAAAGAGGAGTAAATCTTGCTTCTGCCGGTTAACTCTCAGCTAAAATATTAATGGCCTGTTTTGTGGGTAGGAAAGCCTAGGGAGAGCGAGTTACACAGTTCTTAAAAGTATCCTTTAGCCCCTTCCTGACTTGCAGTTTTAAAGACCTAAAATTTTGCAAACATTACCCTAGACAAGCTTGAGGTTATAAGTCAGGAACTGAAGGGACCACGGCAGCGAGTGGCAAGAGGTCAAAGGGTGTCTCTAGAGCCAGGGAACTTAGGGGTCACATGAATCAGGCCCTGCTCCAGCCATAGTCCACGCTTGCCATGCAACCTTGGGTAAAACTTTAGGCCTACAGAGACCTAGACACTTTAAATCACATTACCAGCTGTTGAATGCTTGGTGTTACATTATAAGGCCCTTTAAGTATTTTGGAGATTTGCGTGTGGTTTTGAAGGAATCGCTGATTTATCACCACGTGATGTGCTGCAAAGAGTATGTGCAAAGGTCAAATTAATAACTGGCAGAGAGGCTAGTGGAACAGAAGACTGAATGGAATTTGTGATTTTATAATCTTGTGATATGTTAATTTTCTGTCTTTTATCTATGTGCATTTTATTAACAGACAACACTATGTTTGCCTTGCCACTTCCTCAGTGAGAAGTGCATGACGAGGGAGGAAGAGAAGGCTATAGGAGGTTTGGAGGTTGATTTAATTTCTTAGATATAACTCAAGGTGGATTAGAAAATAGCTTGTGAATAGATTTTCCCTGAACATTCAACGTAAGTTTTGCAGCCTCAGAGTGAAGATCTGAAATCATCTAATAAAAAGAAAGAACAGGAATGAATAAATAATTTGACCGGTTTTAGGATGGACTTATCTGATATGGTCTCTCTCTTCCTCAGTCTCCTGGGCTTTTTTTATGACCTACCTCCCCCGTTTACAGCTTGTCAGTATTATGTTTGTTTAGCTTCATTCCCCACATCCATCAGGACCCTCACATAAGCTGCACACGGGGAAAGGACATTTGCATGATGTCCTCCACCCCCTTCCTACATTGTGCTGATAATCTGGGATCCTTCCAGCACCTTTTGTCATCACTCTTAGGATGCTTGTCTACCTCCTGCCCTCCTTATCAGTCAGAAAGTCAATTTGTGTGTAGAAACTAATGTAGTAAAAAGGTTGCTCTCAGTTTTCTGGAACAATTTTTTTTCATACATTTTAATCACTCTAATCCTTAAGCAAAATTATTCTGCTATTCTGTATATGGGGAACAAAACAAATCAGAAAAAAGTGGACTTTAGCAGCTAAATCTTTTCATATCTACATATATGATTGACCAGATAATCATAAAGACCTTACCAAAACCCTTCTAAAATATCAAAAGACCAGGAAGAGAAATGTGATCTTCCTGGAGATCCATGTGTTTCATCCTCTGTCTTTAAACAATCTTTAACCAAACTTTTCAGGGAGGGAAAAAAAAGTAAAATCTCATTTGGGAGTAGATGTACCATCTCTCAGTTACGGGCCTTTGTTCCGGAGTATCCAAGTGGGGAAGTCCAGACACAATGAATATTTGACTGTAGATTTCACTATACTGTAGCTGTGGCCCTTGCAAAATGTGCAGCTATCATCTGGTAGGCAGGAACTATTTCCTTATTATAGACAGTCTTCTTAGAAACTTTGTGTCATATGAATGTATAGAATGTATAGAAAACAATACATCTGCCAGTTTATGTATTTTATAACAACAGAAACTTACATTTTAAACTTGTTCCAGCAACATTAAATGACACTATTGTTTTATTTTTCCTCTTTCTACTTGTGTTTAAAAGGAGATGCTGAAGCTAATAAGTGGAAATTGCCTCAGCATCTCATCTGTCACCCAGTCTCTGCTTCCACTTATTCACATCAGTATGAACCCGGAGGCTCTGTGAGACCAGAAGCAAGGCTGGCACCATTTTCCACAGCTGAAGAGATCCAGCATGCTCTGCCACTTCAGGGCCACAGTTTGGCTGCCTAAGATGGAGAAGTCGGATGCAGATGCGAGCACTCACATCTGTAATGATGAGCAGGATCGATGAGAGCATTAATTCCCCCAGTTGTTTAATGCAGTGGACGTGTTTCTCTGGAGAGCTGAGTTCAAATTCAATTTAGATGACAAGTCAAAATGATGGTGGCCATTTTTTTTCCTCCCAAGGAGATATCTATCTACCTCCAGCTACCATGACATAATTGGCAATATCTTCTCAGGACAAATCAGATCTGAGATTGATAAAGACTGCTGGGCACTGAACCTTGAACCTGGGCTTCCTGTACCATTCCTTACACTGACTGGTGCTGCTAGTTCTGTATAAGCATGAAATCCATATACACTACCTCAAAAGAAAGGATTCATTAAGACCAGGCATAGTGTCTGCTGGAAGGGGTCAAACCTGCATCAACACTGACAACAGGAACTTTCTGTTGGTTTTAAATGGGATCTGGAAACCCAATTATGCTTACATTTAAGTCAGCCATTTTCCAAACCGATCTACTAACTTTTAGGGTCTCCACTGAAACTTGTAGGAGCATGCCCCTGACCTCCGTTCCCCAGTTATCTACAAGGGGGATTTGAAGACACACTTGAACATAGGCTTACACACGGTTTTAGCACACAACTTCCCTTTCGGTGGGCCCCAAGGCCAGAGAAGGGGAAGAGGCGACCATGTGCTTGGCTCCTTCTGCAGGTGGTTCTCCTCCAGGACATATGCCCAGCTCCAAAACCAGGGCCACCTCTCTTCTTTGAGGCCACCTCACTGTTTCAATTTGGGAATGACTGTGGCACTGACGCTCTAAAAAATGTTAACCATGATGTTGAAGTCCTTTGTATCAAGCCCTGCTATCAAGACACTGAGTGTTCCTCAAACCAGGAAAACCACTAAAGCAAACAAGAGAAGGGTTTGGGCTCACCTCAGACTGTAGAATTTTCCATTCTTTTAAGAGGTAAGATGAATACTCATCCTCCTTACACTCAGCCCACATCCCAGCTGCAGTCGTGGCTCTGATCATCATTACTGTGCGGACACTCCATGTCAGCCTTTGTGTGGATGGAGCTGAGTAGGAAGGGGAGAAAGTTTACTTCCTTGAGTTTCAGACTTTTGGCACTAACTGTTAAAAAAACGTGTTTTATTCACTATTTGCATGTGGCGAGACATTCAAAGGAGTCTTAGCATGCAGGAGCAACAAAATTCAATCTTCAGCATTCATTTCCCCCTCCAAGTGAAGGACTATGTCATCTCTGGGTTCAGGAATATTAAAAGATGTGAATTCCTAGCTCTAATAAAAAGGACATTTCCCACCTAGTCTCTCTTTCGATGTACAAGGGTTGTGCTTAGCGATTCAGTAAGACCACCTTGACATTTAAACATATGTCACTCACTTCAAAAATGTGTCTAGCCCTCCACCCTCCTCAACCCCCTGGCCTCTATGAAAAGGAAACTGAGCCTTTTAAGGGCATCTGTCAAATGTCAGGCAAGCATGCATAATCTGCAGTGTGCTCCCAGGGTAACTGCTGAATAGTTGCTGCTAAACCCTTCTGAAACTAAGGAAGGAGCTAGACCTGTTGAAATGAAGTACAAAACGGGAGGAACTTTTAAAAACGATTTGTTGGTACAAATGCAGAGACCTCCACTTTGAGTCTGTCGCTCGTGGCAGCAGACTACTGCAGCACACATTCATGACGCTGGCTGTCATAATTAATTTCTTGGCAATCATTGCTGGGAAAAGAAAGTTACAGAGAATTAAGCTAGCACAAAGTACCCACCACCAGAAGAGGAGGAAAAAAAACCCCGTTTAGTGAAGCCTTTGGGAAGACCCAAATTAAGCTTGACTTTCTATGCTGTGTAGCTTGTTAACCTTAAACTGTGAAATTCTTGAGAGAATGAGGCTGAAGTACGAAGGGAACAATTGCAAGCCTTCCCTCTGTACTGAAATGAAGTGATTATATGTATCACCGTGGCACATAAACAACAGGGGTGTTGAGAAACCAGGCATTTCCAAGATAATAAAATAAATGGGCAGAGGAAGTTTTCCTTGGTGCGTGATGATTTATAAGGCAAACTAGTAGCCTTTTAATCTATTATTCTTGGTAACAGTTCCCTTCCCACCCAAAGATGTATTTATATATGCAACGTATCCAGTAATATCCAGTCAGAAGATGAATGATTTATCTCGTAGTCTGCAAATTACATTAACAACATAATTAATAACTTAGATATAAAAACGGTGTATGTCAGAGCAGTATGTCATGTAATCAATGGCAACAAATCATTTTCTCTGGTGTTTAATGATTCTTTCAAGAGGGCGAATCTATAAAAACAGAAGAGTCAATCAATGAGGAGGTTGCAGACATTGTGTGTCCTATTTGCAGACTTGAAAACTAAGGTTGCCTTTATTGTTTAAATTTTAACTATTGGAAATCAATCTAGGAACATAAACAGAAAGGGAAAAAAAACCCTATTAATGGCAAAAAAAAAGTAAAAAAGAAAAAAAGTTGGTATCTGTAAAATCTCGTCAGAATTGCCAGCTTCCTGGGCATTGCTAAATGCTGATCACATAAAGCATTTATGAAACCATTATCACTTGCACAAAAGCACAAACATGGGCAGTACATTGAAAAATTATCTTTTGAAAAGGGAGTGCTCTTCCTCCAAACTATAATATACCACCTGGAAGGGTGCTAAAAAAATCAATGAGCTTTCCTGACAATCCTAGTTCATTTCCAATGCCTTCTGCTGGTTAGTCAAAGCCCACCTCATTCATTCTCAGGAGCAAAATAAGGTAACTCATTTATTTGTGAAGGTCTTTCATTGACTGATTCCGGGTGAACATTTGCTCGACTTGTTTCTGTAGGAAGGTGATCTGAACACGGTGGGGAAAAAGCTCTTATCTAGCAACTGCTCTAGACTGCAAGGTCCCTCCTTGGTTTTTGGCAACGTGCTTTTCCACTTGCACTGACTCATTTCAGCTGAACACCCTCATTCAGAAGTCAGGGCTGTAATTCAGGAAATGCTTTCATGTTGTTATGACAGATGGATTTTTTTTATTCATTTTTCACTCTAAGATGGAAGGAATGACTGCCTTCTGTGTAGCTTGGAGGCACTCAGAAGCCTAAAAAAATAAAAGAGAGAGAGAATTAATAAGGACTTCATGCCTTTTCTATGCTATCTATCTGGGAAAACCAGCTTTTTGCTATGGGGCCCAGGAAGACAGGAGAACCTGGAGCTCCAGATCCACACAAGTGCTGAAGTATGTGTGGATGGGTCTCATCTTTCCAAACTCTAAGATAGATGTCTACAGTGTCCACTTCTGGGCTGGTTATCCTACTATTTGCTAGCAATGGCAAGATATAAGCACCTAGCGGGTGCACTTCGACAGACCGATGTTGTTGGTGAGCACAAGGATGAAGTAAGTAGTCTCTTCCAGTTGTATCTAAAGAGTGGGAGCTTCAGGTGGAGAGAAGTCTTCAGGCTGTCTATGGGTGTTCACCCCAGCACTTCTTGTTTGCCAGGAGCTTCATAGTCCTAAACACCTTTGTGAATCTGGCCCATAATACCTCAGAGAGGAGCAGGTTATGATGGACCTCCCTTGTTATGCTGATCAGGAGGGCAATCTGCAATGCTCTCCTATGATGCACAGAGAACAAATTTCAGCCTCCACCTACTCCCAGCCCCACCCTGTCCCCTGCCTCCCTGCTTGCTTCTGGCCATGGAGGGGTATTATAGCTTGAGCAGCTACAGAGCAATAATTATTATTTGTGTGCATTCTTTTCATTGCCAAATTTTTTAGAAGCTACTCTTGATCTTGTTCAAAGCGTGACGCACGGAGGGTAACAACTCCTAGGACAACCAAATGGTGCTATTTAGCAGCCTAAGCCTCACTCTCCAGTTGCCTTTGTATGTACTTGTATGCTTCCCAAGGCGAAGCTGGAAACCAACTTTAGCTGTGCAGTGACGAGGTTGGTGGGAGGGACCGAGGGAGGGAAGTGGAACAATAAGATTTTAGATACCTAGAACAGGGAGCGTAGGGTTAGACAAGAATAACCCACATACACAGAAAGCCAAAGACAGCTAAGGATCAGTTACACGTTGAGCCTCTAATGATCTGCTTACATCAAAAGCCCTTTCAAGGCACAGCAACATACCTGCCCTGCAAAGGCTCCTGAGCTACGGGATAATGTAATCATCCGTACAAATATCCTTTCTCTTTTGTGAGTAGTTTAAGCAGAGAAAAGCAGCCGCTTTGACTCTAGCATTAAGCCTCATCTTGAACAATAACTCGGAACAATAATGCCACCTTATTTGCTAAAATGTGCCTTGCGTGTGTGTGTGTGTGTGTGCATGCAGAATGACCCTACCTGGGATACTGAGGCACTCCTCACCCAGCTTCAGTATTTCTTTTTCTTTTTTTCCCTTTTAATTTTTGATTTATGGGGCTCATTGTGCAGCTGTGTGGGAGCTGGGGCGTAATTCTCAAATCGGTTGGATTCATCTTATTTGTTTCACGAGCAGGTATTTAGATGAGCTTTGTCTCCCTAAACCTCTTAATATAAAGAGTAAACTAGATTGCCTGTGAGTGTATTGACTGCGTTAAGAATGCTGGATTATATTGCAAAGGAGTTCAGGCCTGTAATGTTATCACTCAGCAGGAATGGATCCCATCAGAAGGCACATGGCGTGCCATGACGTAGCCAGCCTTAGACCACAAAAGCAGACTTTTCTCTGTGAATTAGACAAACCACACAAAAGGCAACAATAGCTAGCATAAACACTATTTAATACTATTCACAGGCTATTGAAGAGATGGGCGTTGACTAAGAATTGCAGCAAAGCCAGTACATTGTTGTCAGATGAAAGGACGCCTAATGAACAGGAAGCATCATTTGAGCAGGCTGACAGTAACCATATAACTGCAGGATTGTGGGACTGGCATTTACCCCATGGGTCTTTACAGTCAAAAAAATAAAGAGAAATTAAAGCATAAGGAATCCTTTTTTTGTAGGCACTTAAAGCCCATAAAGCAACACAAGAAAGTGTACAATTGTCTTTTCATGATTTGTCTGTGCTTCGGCTAATCATGAAAAAGAACTTTCGGGGTGCAGTAACTATAGGTTCTCTGTCGTAAAATAAACCCTCCAAACAATAGGAGATTTGGATATTTGCAAATTGTCCCAATTGAAATAAGAGCTATGGGTTTTGTTTTTTTTTCTCTTGGCTATCTCAAGCTAGAGCCTAGCAATGGTTACCTTAGTCACACCAGGGTGATAAACAGTTTTGTACTTGCCTCAGCCACCAGGCTAAGTAAAGGCTCTTGCAGTGGTCCTACTTTATTTGCTAATGTGCAACAGTAGAAGGAACCCAATTAAACAGATTCCCTTCTGATACAATTATACCAACTATGTTCTGCCACCCCCATGATCACACAGAGAAAATAGCTTCAGAGTGTTCCTGATTTATGATTTTTAACCTTTTAAATCGTGTATTTAAGATGCAAGTGGGATGCTAAAACTTTCTGTCAAGACTTCAGCTGGGACAGAAGTGACATAGGTTCTTAGAGAAAGGAGGTCTGAGAGGTGAATTTTGTTAGTGAGAGTTTTTCTGAGCACGACTGAAAATATTTTAGGACTGGCATGTTTCAAAACGTTCTTTGGGAAACTGAATCTAGAATAGTGTCCACAGAAAGACCTCCAGGCCACCGAGGCCTGTTATTTGGCAAAAGGCTGTGATGAATAGCATTGTGGCCAGGAAGAGGATATTATTATGTTCTGAAACTGAAGAACTGACTCTGCTGTTTGCCGCTGCCTGAGCTGGAACAGTGGAGTTATATACATAGAATCACAGAATCACAGAACATACTGAGTTGGGAGGGACCTGTAAGGATCATCAAGTCCAAATCACATATATATATATGTATGTGTGTGTGTGTGTGTGTGTGTATGAACCGTGAGATCAGCTCCAGTACCCTTGATTTCCCAGCAGCCTGCCCGAGTAATGCTCCCACTTTTGGGCACTTCAACCACAGAAAGCCCTGAACCAACGTTCTTGGCACTGATGCTGCGAGTAGGAAGCAAAGCAAGTTTTGAGTAACAGAGAAGTATATCCCATATCATGATTTATACCCCTCCTCCACTAGCCCCTATCAGCTCTTTCAATAGGTGCACTGTAATATGCTTGCAGAAAAGAAAGGGAAAGCAGGTGTCGAGGGAATGAAAACCCAAGATCCTTTTCCACATGAAACAGCTGTGAAAAGGCAATCCATGTTGAACTGTGTTGCAGAGGATTGCAACTAAATTGCCCCCTTAAGGATTTCATTTTCTTTACAAAAATTCAACTACTTGAAAATTAGTTCTACATTAAAAATTCTCTGAATGAACAAATGAGGGATCCAGCCAGCTCCCTGACTCACTATCAGTCCAATTTACCTCGCCCACGCAAACCTTTTGATATGTTCTGAATTAGAGCATCGGTTATGCAGTTGACTTTCTAATGCTGTTTATTAACTGACAGAAGGAGACCAAAAGAAACGCCAAGATTACAGCACGCTGTGTCATTACACTGTTTTTAAACATCCCCTTTATGTTTATATAAATATATTTAAACATACATTAAAATAGAGAAGACGGTTTCCACCAATGGAGTTGGAGCGACTGATCCGTCTGGTTGCAGGCACATCTAAGACAGCATTACAAAAATTCATTGAGCTTGAGCTGGTAAGTTGGTGAGTTAACATTTAAGGGGGGTACTGCTAAGATTTCCTGGGCAGCACAAACCAAGTAGGACGTGCATGAGGGTGATGGGACAAATAGCTGATTTCAGCTTTAACCACGGGGTGACTTGTGTAGTTTCTCATACATTTAAGGCTGGAAAAGAAAAACAAAAAGAAAGAAACAAAAAGAAAGAAGAGAAATAGAAGTTTAATTGAATGCCATGGATGCAGCATAATGCAAATCTCACAAATAGAGCATAATTGGTTTAGCAGAGGGATCCAATGCCATAAATAACCATTCATAATCATATACAATTAACATATCAATAGTTCTTTTTTGGAGTTATAGTCCATAAGCTAAGTTAGTTCTTCACTAGAAAAGTCTGGCAAAACCAAGCTGTTAATTAAGCCCTTTTCAGAATTTGGTGCCACATTTTGACTCCTCCACAAAAATCTGAACCTATTATAGTGTCCCTCTTCTTCACAAGCAGAAGGACGCATTCTTTTGCCCATTTAATACCACATAAATCTTCAGAGAGGAGAAAACCAGCGATCTCAAGCCTCTCCACTACAGCTGGCTGGCTGACGTTGCCTGTGCTATAGTACAGGACTGGGGCGAGGCGGTAGAGTGGAGACTTCAGCTTTTTGCGCAGCATCGAACAGAGCTTGCACTGATGGAAGAAGAGTTCATGATAACCTGAAACAGTCTTAAAAGAAACCATTCCCAGGTGAGGCTTTGTGTACTTTAGGTGATGATTAGAAGAATAGGTTAAATATCCTCTTTTCCTCAGAATTAATTAGCGTCCCTCTTCTGTGTGTATTAACAATAATTCAATCCTGATCTCTCAGCAAAAGAAAAGAGCTCATTAAAAAATGGCAAAGAGCTTGCCAGTTACCTGCAAAAACTGTGAGAGCTTTCTGAGCACTCCCAAATTAAAGGGGAATTAGGAAAGCTTTAACCAGTTGCACAAAGGGCTGAAATTTTCACCTCAAAACTGCTTCAAAGGAAGGTGGCTCTCCGAGAAGCTGGAGTCCCCGCTCTGCTTTGAACAGAAGACGTGCAAGACAGGCTTGCTTTCCAACTTTTCACCTCTCCTGGGGTTTGCCTTTATTATTGACTTTACAAAGCGTAACTCTACAAAACAAACACTGCCCCCTTCTTGACCAACTACTGTCAAGCGGTGGACTTTCCTCCACCCTGACCCCTCTTTCTGCCCCCCTTCCAGAGGCCACTCCACATTGCTTGATCAGTTCCCACTTCAGCAGGTCTCCACTGTCTTCACCCATTGGAGAGGAAGGTGACTCTGGGTCCCTGCCACGCTGCTCGCTTCCCCCTTGTTCAGCCCCCTGTCAGGTGAGTGTGTGATGATGCTGGGTTTGTTTCTAATTTGCTGATGTGTTATCTTTTAATGAGAACTCCACTGAAAGGCCTGGGAGCAATGCTGTGGTCTTGAATGTGACAACATTCTTCCACTCATTTTCATCCTCACCTATGAATCAGTCAGGCAAAACCACAAGGAACAACATCTGTATTTATCTCCATTGTCACAAGAGGGTTTATTATTAAAACTATCACTTTTTGAACTGGCACCCGTCTCGCCATGAAGAACATAAGAACACAAAGACCTACCAGGATCCTCCCTCAAAGGAACCGCATCAAGCTCCAGAATCAGGTATATTTTTAAAAGAGATGATGCTTTCTTGTCCATTTGATGTTGTTACATTATCGGCAAATCTGTTTAAACATAAATAATGGTTAGCACAGATATCATAGGAGTTATAAAACATCTTCTGAGAGACTGTCCTTTCCACACTGTTTGTTGAAATGAAATGGGACTCCAAGACAAAAAAATGGAATAATAAAATGTCACCTTTCACCCCCTTAATTCTAATGCTATACTCGGGTCTGTGGGCTTTCTTACCAACGTTTCATTAACAATGCTGTGGGAGGAATAGGGAGTTTGATTGATGGGAGCAATGTTACACTGAGCTAGTTGATTATTTCATATTGGATGTCATACAAAGATATCTAATGGCACTTAAATCATTAGCTAATGTAAAACAGAGACCATTTAAATCATGAGATAATGGGTACAGAAGCTGTACTAGCGCTTCCTAATCTCTGAATCAGCTGAACTTTCAAAACCAAACTCTAAATTCAGCATGTCCAAATTCTCTAAAACCAGATCAGAACTGGCAGGCATGGAGAAAACAGCAGCCTGCTAGTCAACACCGCAGCCTTATAACCACAGATCTGTGAGCTTAATCACTTGCTGGGACTGCATGGCATTCCTTATAAATTTAATGTGGGTTTTATCTTCAGGAGTAGAATAGCACACATAGAGGAGCGTATTCCACACATGTCTGTGCCTGCTCGGTGCTCTGTGTACTCTGTGTACTAACAAAGTAGGCAGGCTCCCGGGTAGGCCTTAGCGGCACTGCGAACAGCCAGTACCTCTGTAAATTCTCATTGACACGTTTTTATGATCATCGCCTGATCAAAGAGACCTTTCTCAAGGAGCCCTGCTGTTGCCTGAGGAGGTGAGCTATTCAGGCAGTTTAAGCCTGGGCAGTCTGAAGAGCATCATGAACACTACAAGGAGCTGCAGATGCCTGAGAGGTGGCTGTGTGGTGCAGTTTTTCACTCTCTGAAGGCAGGTGATACTCATTCATATGGAGTAGGACTCAGTTGGCAAAACACAAGCATCTAGAGTCATTTTAGACATCTAACTGTACCCAAGACAGCTGTGTAGAGCTTCCTGACATGGCCCACACTTTTACAGTATAGCTCTAGGTCAGGGTGGGACACTCTCCAGCTATGTTTAGACAACTTACTGCCAGTCACGAAGACAGCACAGGGTGTAAGAAAGGCAGAATTTGACCTACAGCCATGCTGCAACACAAAGCGTGGAGAAAGGGAATGCTGAAAAGGTCACAAACAGGTATTTGTTGGTGATGGATCTTCCAGGTTTGCAGTAATATATATCAAGGGATGTATGTGTAGGATTTGAGAAGACTTACGACAGGTTTGGAGCACTCAATGAGAAATGTGGCTTTGCCCATGCACGTCCATCTGCTATGCTCCAGGAAGAAGATCTGCTCTGTAAAAGTGGGGGAGAGGGAAGAGGTGAGAGGTGAGAGGAAGGGAGAAAGAGAAGAGAAGAGAAGAGAAGAGAAGAGAAGAGAAGAGAAGAGAAGAGAAGAGAAGAGAGGAGAGGAGAGGAGAGGAGAGGAGAGGAGAGGAGAGGAGAGGAGAGGAGAGGAGAGGAGAGGAGAGGAGAGGAGAGAGAGGAGAGGAGAGGAGAGGAGAGGAGGAGAGACGAGAGGGAGAGGAGAGGAGAGAAGGAGAGGAGAGGAGAGAGAGAGAGAGGAGAGAGAGGAGAGGAAGGAGAGGAGAGGAGAGGAGAGGAGGAGAGGAGAGGAGAGGAGAGGAGAGGAGAGGAGAGGAGGAGAGGAGAGGAGAGGAGGAGAGGAGATGGAGAGGAGAGGAGAGGAGAGGAGAGGAGAGGAGAGGAGAGGAGAGGAGGAGAGGAGAGGAGAGGAGAGAAGAGAAGAGCGGAAGAGAAGAGAAGAGAAAGAGAAGGAGAGGAGAAGAGAAGCGAAGAGAAGAGAAGAGAAGAGAAGAGAAGAGAAAAGAGAAAGAAGAAAGAGAAGAGAAGAGAAGAGAAGAGAAGAGAAGAGAGAGCGACCCGTGAAACAGTGTACACTCCTCTAACAATGTTTTACAGCTAGCTGGGGCTAGCCAAGCTCTGATTTTTATACTTGGATAAGAGCTCCCCCCACTCTGGGACTGGAGTCGCACTCAGAGTCTTATATTTCACTGCACCTGGTATGTGGGCACAGCAAGAGAGCTCTGGCTCTGCTGCCCCTAACAAGCAGGGCTATTCAACAAGAGTCCCTCGACATCCTAACCCTCACTCTGGGACGGGCCATTTGAGCACTTCTGTTCAGACCTTCCTTTTGTCTTAACTTCCTTTCCTCCTTAGGATTTTTTTCCTTTTTCTTTTCTTCCCACAGACAACCCGCACCACCCCTCCCCCCCCCCCCAAAAAAAAAAAAAAGGACACCGTGCAGTCAGAATTCCCTACTCCTTGGTGTTGCATGTCTGGAATCCTAACAAGTCAAACCACAGGAGTTAAGCCAAAAATTTGAATGGAGACAATTAAATTCTTCAACACTTGCAAAAATTAAGGACTCATATTATATACCAACTTTAAAATCCACCCCATCTGTTAGTACATTTCTAACAATGTGATTTGTCACAGTAAAAAGTTATTAAATGAAATGTATAAAAACGAGTCTCATACTGTTTTATGATGCATAAAAATATTTTTATTATAATTAGTCACCTGAACAAAGGACGATGAAGCAATTAAAATGGCAGCTCTTGCAGAATTTACCACACAGAAGATGTAGCCCATGCAGGATATTTTCGCCATGAGGAATCGATTTGCACAGAGTATTTAA